>JAZHYW010053456.1:0-14547 GCA_037355805.1 Ixodes ricinus
TCGCCACGGAATGTGCCCTCAGTCTCTCGGCCAGTGAGACGATCGTTGTAATGTGTCTTTTTTTTTTTCTACTAAGTTTTCCATTTTTTACCGCAGTATAGGGTGATTTTCATTGCAATCACGAGACTTACTTAAGGCGGCGGTCCCACGGCGGCCATCTTGAACAAGCCATTAGTTCAACCACTAGATGGCGCCACTCGTCCATGGGGTGGCCGAAACATTGGTTCACGGTGGGATGGCTCGAGCACCATCACGTTCCCCTCGTGGCCTTGCTCGCGCCGCTGCCAGCTGGGCTCAGCTGGCTCAATAGCGTGGCCCAGCAAACTCATCTATGCGAGAATGTCAGGCTGATATAGGGACATGCGGTTCGGCGGTTGCGACGGGCTTTCGCAATAAATTTAGCAAGAAGGAATCAATTGTTGATTGACGTGTCAATATTCTGTCAATGAAAAATTCTTCTACAGGAATGCAGGCTCAGTAGACTCAGTCTTCCAAGACACCAGTGGAAGCGGACGTCTAGTAAACTGCTTCGCGATTTACGGTATTTACCTCGCCATTATAATGACGACTGAAAAGTGACGTAACAAAATATTGTGTTTCACGGGATCCGGAATGGTTGTTACATTATAGTTCCCAGAAAACAAGCGCCGTTGCAATATTTTCGGAAGTACCGACACACATTATGTTGTAAGTACAGCTTAGGAGGAATATGATGAAAAGCATCAGTATAAATAGGAAATCAAATTTTAGGAGTTTTACGTGCCGAACCAACGACGGGCATCTGGCACACCCCAGCGGAGGACTGAGGATTAATTTGGACCATTTGGGGATCTTTTGACGTGCAACCAAAAGCACGGTTACACGGCGCCTCCTCCGCAATAAGCCTCCGTCAGATTGCGGGCACCTCCGCCGGGATTCGAACCCGCCACGTGCGGATCCGTAGGCCAGCGTTCTCGCCTCGGAGCCACCGAGGTGGCTACAGTATAAACAGGAAGACATTTATTAGCCATGAAGACACTATGATTGAGCGGCGTTTAGTGACGACAAGTGATGAGCGTTCGGGAATTTATAAGTTCACATGATTGCTAAATATAGACATGCGGATAATAAAGACCTATTTTGTCGGGAGATGGAGTTGCGGTGATGACCTGATATCGGACGACTCGTGGCAGACGTACAAGCAAGTTTCGTCTCAGCGAATGGTAAACGTCAAGTGTCAAGCACAGCACGTCGCTACAGACGTTGTTGACGTTTCGAGCACTTACTGCTTTCGACAAAAGTGTTGGCACCTGGGCTAACTTTGCGGAAAGACTCGAAGTTTTCCTCGAGTCCAGCGCCATTATGAACAGTAACTGAAAACGATCCACTATTCAGTCGGTGGGTGCATGGCAAAACGTATACGCATCTGTGGAGTCATGGTCGATGCGTACTCTAAGTGGTTGGAAGTTTACACGATGCTTGCCACGACGTACAAACACGTCATTGACGTTCTACTCACTCGTTTCGCTACTCTTGCCCTACCGAAAATACTTTTCCCTGATAACGCGCCGAATCTCGTTTAAAAAAAATACACAAGTTTCTAAAAAAAAAAAACCGGCATTAGGCATTACATTAGTTAACCATATTATCCTGCAACTAACGGGCAAGTAGAACAGATGGTGTGCGAAACGAAGAAAGCCCTCTTGAAGCTTACGGAAGAAGCAGTTCAGTGAAAAATCGCCAAGTTCTTGTTCCGGCACCACATTACGGTCTCATCTTCCACGGGGAAAACAGCAACCAAAGCAATGTTCGCCGGACGAAGAGCCACACCCGTCGATCTCATGCCACTATGACCTACGAACGAAGATCGAGAGATTCCCAGATTGGGAGTAATGGCAGTTTATTCGATCGGACAGCTCATCTACGTGAGGAATTTCAGCGGAAGTCCGGCCTTTCGTGTAAAACTTGAGTAGAAAAGGCTCCATGTTGTTAGGCCAGATGGTGTCATCCCTCTGAAGACGTTGGGTATCAATGCCCTTGAGTGTAAATATAACGAAATCACAAAAATCTCTTTGTGTATTGTGTAACTGCCCTTGTATTTGGTAGTAGAATCTATGGTGGTGATTTGGACCTTTCACACCAGGCTCTTTTTTATTTTTCGCCTCATACTCTTTTGCGGTTTCAGTAGGCTTCAAGATACCCTTGGAACAGGGACGCTTCACCTCAACAAGGCCATTTGTTCCAAGCCGTCCATCAGGGGATGCTGCTAGAAATCCGTCCTTTATATTAATGAATAAGCCGCACTTCTGCACAGCGCAGTTTTTCTGTTCCACGTACAGTTGTAAAGCATCATCCTCAATGATTCTACCATATTCTGTTGCGGGCGAAGAAAAGTCTTTGGGTACACGATACTTGAAACAAGTCTGGCACTGTACGTTGTGGTTCGACACCCACTAATGTCGTCATCCTTATAGAGCCTCATCAATTAATCATTACCTCGTCACCCCATATTGCTCTTCGTCAACAGTAAGTACAATAGGCTACCGCCATATTACAATCCAAGAATTGAAAAAATTAAGTCGTGCAGTCCTTCATTATGTTTATTTTTTATATAATATTACTACGTTACATTACCTCGAGACGATCGACGTCCGTCGTCAATCTGCAAATATACCTGTATATAAATTAGACGCACAATCACAAAAAACACAGCGTGCCGCCTCTTTTCTTTGGATCGTCTTTATGAAATCAGCGCAAGCTCGCGTGTTCTCTCTTCTGAGATAGTTAGAACGGTCGCACATAAAACCCGCGTTTCTCCTACCCGACCGCTGATTTCTGACTTTTCTGATGATTTTCTTCAGCCTGAGTGAAAACAAAAGCTGTTGACTTTCTATTAACTTTATGTTGATTTTTTTCTGCTGACTTTCTTTTCACAGTGTAATCAGAATGACTGCATATGTTCTGTTTACTTCATGTTGAAAATTTTCAGCTGATTCTCTGTCGCCAGTGTCAATAGAAAAGCTATAGACTTTCGGTTGACTTTTTATTGAACATTGTACACCTCGACTAGATGTCGAAAGTCGCTAAGTTTTTCAATAGTCTCTCAGACTCTCACAAGGTGAGAACGGGAAGCAGCTTCAGTTGTCCCGCCTAAAGCGTGAGCCTACTACCCTCAACAACGCTTCGGCGTTCGTGCGCCTTGAGCGCGCGCGTGCAGTTTATCACGACGGAAGGCATGGGGCGCGTGCTGGAGGCCAGGCGTTCGAAAGGCATGCCCTGCCGTTCCGACTTTGTAAGTGACTAGAGTAAATTTAATGACCATTTTAAATAGTCAACTAGTAAAGAAAAGCAAAATAACTATTATTCATATTTAGTTTCAGTTTCAGTCACGGGAAAGGCGGTTTGTGGGCACTAGTGCCACTAGCGGGAACAATGAGGAAGAGGCAGGTGTCAAAAGGTAGTGGCTTGTGGAACCCACGGGGCTTACGTCATGGCCCCTTCAGGTATTACAAGCTCCTTAAACAAGGGCATGAATAGTGTCATTAAATAAGCTACACTTCAGAGTAACGACACTCCGCCATATCGTGGCGTAAAATCATGGTTGCCAGTGATCTTAAGCTTTATCTTAAATCACAGGAAACTCTTTTCTGTCCTCCACAAATGTTCAAACAGTCCGCGACAGAGCAAAGCAATATTGCATCAGCTTCCTAACACCGGATAAAATGCTGAGGAAGTCGCACTTTTGAATCACGACGATCGGCAGTTGCGTTTGCTCTGCACTAGACCCGAAATGGCGGCTCCCACAACAATGTTGGGGAACGGAGTGCCGATACTCCAAGCGCAGCTCACTTAGTGGCTCTAGGCGTGAAGTGAACTCGGGTGTATTCTTTTCCTTTTCGTCTTTATTGTTTATTGATTTCAATCATTTCGAATAATCAACACAATATATCACACTACGCTTGTGTAATTATTTATCTTAGATTTATTAACCTGACCCAGTACTTAAACCATTTATTTGTCGATAGTAAATCTTCCAATATATTTTCTAAATGTGAAGGCAAAAATACACGGACACTGATGATGATACAAACGCCAACGCCGCCCTCGAAAATTTCTTGAACTTTAGAAATCAGCAGTTTGTCTGCCATCCGGCAGGTAGCGCAATAAAACACCCAAACAGTTTTTAATTGTTTTTAAAACTAACTAAGCTCTACACCTATCAAGAAGCCAAAGCAAGATCACTGTGAAAGTCTAATACATCGCAATGTTTATCTATTCCATACAATAAATATTATTAGATGCCGGTAAATCTGCTTCATGTCCATAAAAGCACCTCTAAAGCACCGGCAATCATGTTTGTGTCCATCCTCAAACAAAAATTAGAGATGTTTACTGAAAACAAAAGCCGCTATTTTGTAAATCAGATATTAACCCTTCTTTATGACAACATGATTACCCATCGAATAGTATAAATATAGACGAATGTGATTTTTTGCGTCTAAGAAGGATGCAATTTTGCCTGAACTTTATTAATTTTTTTAGAGAAACCAAATGCGAAATTGCGAAAAAGGGCTTCGCTATGCAAATCACCACATATTTAATTGTCTCTGCATAAGAGGTTGATCAATTGTGTTGACAACCCATAGCGGTGCATTCGTACTACCAAACGATGTTAGTCTGATTTTACCATTTTTATTAGTTTTTACGCGAGTCTTACAGCAAAAGTTATACGTCAATCCTAATTAAATTTAACACACGTTTGTAGGTTTTATATATCAATAGCTATAAGAAGTTTCAGAAACAAATATGCAACAGTTGTCCAGAAACTAGCTCGTGAATATGCTTCCGTAAAGCCAATTTTCCAAGAGGTCAATTTCCGAAACTAAAAAGAAAATGAATAAAAGGGCCACGCTGTGCAAAGAAAACACTCTTTATCTACAAACCATGAAATTTTGGAGCGAATTTCTCTAACGGTAAACTCTCCCCATTTGTACTACCAAACCATGTATGACCAAAAACACCAATATTCGCAGATCCTCCCCGATCTCGCTTTTTGCTTCAGAAATATATATCCTATATCCGAATGAGGCCCATTGCCTATTCTATAAGGTGACATGAGTTAAATATTTTTAGGTAGTGACTAAACGTCAGAATCGCGCTGCCAACAAGGGCACATATTGTCATTTTTCATGGCCGCCGTGGGACCGCAGCCTTAATGACCGTCGCCACGAAAATATGGGGCAAACAACCGCGTCGCCATGGCGTTGCCTTTGTAAAGGCTGAGCTCCATGGGACGATTATGCTGCAGAATAACCGACGAATTTTGCCCGGCGGCTTTTGCTCTGCGCGTGGAATAAACACAGTGGCTGCTACGTCGCGCGCAAAGCGAGCGTGCCGTCGGGCGGCGTTCGCCAGTTATTCGTCGCAAAATTCGTCCCATGGGGTTCAGCCTTAACGCGGTTATTTGCCCCATATTTACATGGCGGCTTCCACTGAATCGGTACACTTGCCTGACCAGTAGGAGTCGGCATGTAGAAGACGCTCTCGATAGCGCGCCGGAAGCGTCGTCTATAGAGCGAGTCGTCATAGCGTGGCTTTGGAAGGAGAGCGTGTCAGGCGTCGTATAAGCACGAACGCTGAGAATGGCCTTGCGGGTTGAGAAAGTCGTACAAGCCCTGTTTCAAGCGGGTGTTTGTTTAATTCCGCGGTGATGCTAAACTTCTTTTGGTGCGCCGATCATATAGAAAGCCAGTCGCAACAGCGGACACACGAAGCAGACCGCAGGCGCGGAGCAGACAACCGAGCGGCGAGCAGACAACCGAGCGGCGAGCAGACGATGGGAGCTTGCATGAGCTCGTCGGTGGCGACTGTGCGCAAGGCAGTTTGGGATTATTTTCCTTTTCCGACGTCGTTGAGTATTTGCGACGTGCGCGACCGAAAGCGTCGCTGTGGTCGGCCTTCCACGATTGGCCGAACGCTGACTATGACGTCAGAAAAGGATTTCTCATCGACGGAAATAAGAGGAATGAAAGAACTTTAATTTTGACGGTGTTGGCAGTGTTCCTTTGAGAGCGCAATGATTTCAAGCTTCCACCATGCTCATTACAAACACCATCGAACTTGCTGTTCGCAAGGTAATGACGTCACAAGGGGAACCATAGGAGGGCGCCACCAAAACAACTCGACGCTAATAACATCATGCCGGGTCCTGCAACACTTAAGGTGCAACCCCACCATGCATGACGTTTTGGTGCTTTTTTGACGGCTTATAACTTTCTTTTTATGTATCTTACAATTATAAAGTAAATGTCAAAATAAAGAGCTGATTTTCAACAATACTTTAATGTCTCGATATTACGGTTATTTTTAGTTGTTAGTTAATTATTCAACTTTTAATAGACCACAGTCTCTAATATTGAAAAAAATATTTCTCGAGTTGTAACGTTTCATCGTCCACGATATTTTACGTGAGCGTTCGGTTGGACGTCATAAATTAAAAAGGTAAGCAACAAACTGTACAGGTAATGTATATTTTAAAATAAAAAATAAAGTTTAAAATGGTATTAGTTTATGGCGCTATAAAAACTGAATCACGTCAGCTAATCAAAATAACGAGACATTAAATTATGAAGCATCCTTCGATATTACGTTTTACAGAACTTTCATGTTGATATATTCCACGTTAAGTATGTTATAAGACCTCAAACTTTTCCCATTCAGTTACGGCGAGTTGTAGTTTCTTAATATAAAATACAGATGGCGACACGTGTTCAAGAACAGCTTGATGTGAATTTTCCGTCGTGTGCCGCTTGGAACGCCACGTGAAAGACAGAAAAAGCGCCAGATGTCAAAGTGTCAGATGCCTGGATGCCCGCAGTGAGCGAGCCAGAGATGTCAGAACAACAAGCGCGAGGCTGCGGGTGCACCACAGCTACTTTTGCGCGCGTTCTACTGTGCGTCGGTACACATGCCCGTTGCGATCCAAATGAAATGGGCGCCATGAAATGCATTCTGCCATTTCAGATTCCGCCACGTATACGAAAACATTTTAATGTTTTTATCCCTTGCAAAAATTATTTTCGCTATCAAAATATGCTTGTCGGAATGGTTTGACTATATTTTGTTTCAAAAACCGCGTCGGTGGCTCTTAAGTGGCAATACATATTAAAACAAAGCACAAAACATTAAATCATCTCAGTGTCTCTGAGCCAACGCGCTGGCCCGTGAGTCCATGTTTGTCGGGTTTAAATATCGGCCGAGGTGCCCGCAATCCGACGGAGGCCAATCTGAGATTTCGGTTGCACGTCAAATGATCTCCAGTTAGTCAAAATAAACCTGCAATTCTTTTTTTAATTTTTGTTGGGCGTGTTAAGTGATTTTTGTTGGTTTGACTTGTGAAACCCTAAGATCTAAATATTTTCTTTGCTTTACCTTAGTTCGGAGCGCAGCCAACGCTACGGGCTGATGAAGCGTCTGAAGCAGCGCCAAGAGCGCGAGGTTAAGCTGTTCGTTCTCTTTCTGTGCCTATGCGTTCGGGCTAAACTAGAGACACGAAATAAGCTACACTTCATACACATCTTGCTGTTTAAAATGATGGTTGTCAGTTATCTGAAGCTTTATCTGAAATCACAGCAAACGCTTTTCCGTCCTCCACAAATGTTTAAACAGTTCGCGACAAAGCAAAGCAATATTACGTGAGCTTCCTGACACCGCACTTTTGAATCACGACGATCGGCAGTTGCATTTGAATTGTTACTAACCACCAAGATGGCGGCGCCCACAACAATATCGGGGGAAAAGTGCCGATACTCTAAGCGTAGCTCATTTAGCTCGCAGGCTAAACTAAGTGCGGTGGGGGATCATTGGCCGAGTGTGTGGTGGCACTGCAGATCAGAGCACTTGGACACTTGGAGAAAGGCTGTAGCGCGAGCTCCATTCAAAGCACGGAGCTCACGCTGCAGAACCTGTAGGGACTAGGGTGCCTCAAGGTCCTTTTGTTTAGGGTGATGCCACCCTTTGTAGTATACCCAATGCCGACTCACGCGCTCACGGGTAAAATACAAAGAAATCGACGAAAACAAAATGTCGCCATAGCACAATCAGCGCCACAAACGCGTGCCGGGACACGCTCTTTCACACGCTTCTGAACAAAAAAGAAAAATAAACGTGTGGGACAAAAGGGCCAGATGTCTCCACCCTAAGCAAAGCGCCCATGAAGGCACCCTAGTAGGGACTAAATCCCCTCGATGTGTTTGCGTTGGTCTTTCAAGTAACCTCAAATGTGCCAGTGCACGAGGCCCGTCTCTCGAGCGGCCCTTGGAGGCAAATGGCGGCCCAGCACTAAAATGACTGGCCCTTGAAATGTCGGCGGAGCACCCGCTCGTGGCACGCGTCTTGCGCGTTTCCACAACAATGGTTGGCGGTACTTGTAAAAAAACGCCTTTATCAAGGGGCTTTAGCAAGGATCCTGGGTTCAGTCGCCCATCTGCATCCTACCGTCGTGCGATCGTGTACCACATATACTGCGTAATGCACGTTAAAGATCCCGAGCTAACGGTTGCATTGCACTTTTTATAATCTTCAACGGGTAACAATGCCGCCCTATGAAACTGCTGCTCTCTAAAAAACTAAGGACTAATTTTGAATGCGCCGTTACATTGCATTTTTAATGTGTGTTGCGTTCTTTTTTTTTGTCTACATTTTTGATTATGCGGCTCTCACTTGTGATGTAACAGACTATAGATGTTGGACTTCTGGAAAAATATTATATAACTAAGAAAATGGCACGTGAGCGCAAAAGACAAAATCGCACTTAATAAAAATAATTGAAATACTAGAATTGATTATAATTGTGTTTTCAAAGTTTTGAGCGCACCAAAAGCTATAAAAGCGAGCTCGATGCTTTGGATGGTGCGCTTGTTCACTGGAAGTGTAGTTCAGTGTGGTATGCTCGCACTTGTGTGTTCCGCTTCGCTCGCACGATAAAACCAAATACATTACTGGTAATGTACTTAGTGAAACAAAGCTTACCTTCTGTATATGTGTAATGCCCTCAGTTTTCGCGTGATTTCACGCTTGTTTATCATTATTGTTTTCGTTTCGCACTGCGATTCATTTCGTGCTCTTTTGTGTGTTACGTTCATTAGAGACCAAGGTAACCCAGGAGAATTCTATTTCGCGGATTGTAAAAAAAAAACTATGCAACTTGCCCCATGTGCCACATCAATACAAAATATTCTAAGTTTCAACTGTGACCGCTTGCATGAGTAAACATTGTTGTTTGTCAAGAACAATTGCGATTGAATGAAATCACGTGGGAAATTCTCGTTATAAGCACGCGACCGTTGGCAGGCAGTGAATACTCATAATCGGCGCCGAGATGATTGACAGGTGGAGTTTTTCTATCAACCCAGAGTTAGAATGTTTCCTTCTTTCTGTTGTAAGCAAAGAGGAGACAACTTACACCAAATCTGAGGGTACTAGAGTACTATAAGCATTCAAAAATAACGGCCTGAGCAGTATATATGTGTACAAGCTTTACCTTTTGATGCATCCTTAACTTTCGATACGCTCAACGCTAGTGTAAAATGTTTCATTCTTAATCAGCGTACCATGTGCGTGCTTACACTATATTTTATACAACGTCAAACTCTACCCGTTTGCATTTCTTTTCATTTATGCACACCACTACTTGCGCGCATATATCACCAAATTAAAACTGGTACTGGATGGCGCAAACAAAAATTTACAGGTCTTTTTTTGCCGCAAAAATAAACTACGCATCGCCTAACGCTCATTCTCCGCCCAAAGGTAGCGCTAGGTCACAAACAGATGCCAAAGTTTCATCCCAAACGGACACCTTATTCAAAAGTTACAACTGATTTTCTGAAAATTTCAATGGGCAAATGGAGCCCATTTTTGCCCATTCTCGGTTTCTGGTGCCATAGAGCCCCATGTATTCGAAAACTCCATCGGCCGCCATTTTCCCATTGAACTTTTCAGAAAATCACTTATAAATTTCGAATAAGGTATCGGATCGGGCTGAAACTTTGACATCTGGTTGTGACCTCTAGCGCTACCTTTGGGCAAAAAATGAGCGTTCGGCAAAACCTAATTTACTCTTGCAGTAAAAAAAAAATTTTGTGACATTTTGTAAAGTACATTGTTTAAACTATGTGCAAAAGCTATCCACAGACCCACAATCTTTGCCTGGCCATTCCTAGCATTTATCGCTGGATTCGTATAAAAATTAATTCTTATCATTTATTGCTGTGAGTTAATTGTTAACCTCGGCATTTTTTTTAATGACTCCCGCACCAGTCCTATGTTGGGTTTACCAAACTCAACATCTAAACCTGAGTGTCATTTTTCGTGTTTTCCAGCCTCGTGGATTTTGGACAAAATAAACACCCAGCTACCTAAATGAGACACGTCACCGCCCAAAAAATAGTTCATTTGTTTTTATTTTTTAGGTAGTTAATTCCTCAAGCTATAATTTCGGAAACCCAAGTCTATCGCGTCATCACGTTTTCCTGGAAATCCCCAAAGAGCCAAACACATGCGCGACAAAAGGGCCGGCCCGTCATATTGCCACCCGCAGAGCAGACAAAGCAACGCTCGGTCACGGACTTGTAGAAGATCCGCGTTCATTCTTGCACCAGACGTAACTTTTGCCCTGCTTTCTTGTTCTCGAAAGTGCCAGTTCATCCTCGCCCCGAGCGCGCGATGCTCGAACCTTTTTGCCGAACTTTCGAGATAGTGACGCACTGTAGATAAGCAGCTGCCTGCGACCTTGTTGAGTCACTTTCGCTCTCGGTCTCTGTTACGCTGCCGAATCGCCGCTTGCTTTTCTGCTGCCTCGACGCTCTTTCTCCTTACTTATTCTGTTTGGCACAAGTTTGCCGATTAAACCTTTGTTTTTCAGTTCACTGTTCGTCCTCTCGTCACCTTCATTCGTGACAATATGAATCTGATCACATTCAAATATGTGTAATTGGCCTCTGAAATCCCCGATAACGGCGCACAGGCAATTTTATATTTTTCAACCCGTCGGTGGTTTTGTTGTGCATCTGTCTCGCCATTTGGCTCAGGACGGTTTTCGCGTTTTGTTCTGCCCACGTTTGCTGGAGACGCGAGCTCGGAGCGTAGGCAACTGGCCCCCTTGCACGAGAACTGGCGCAGCCGTGCGCGTTCCAAAGAAAGCTCGTGCAGAGAAAAACAAGCGAAGGACCAGGGATATCAAATTCAGAATATAGAAAGATACCCCACTGTATCGAGGCGCCACCACACACGATTTCTCGCGTTGATGTACAGGCCTGGAAGGCGATCCCACCGCCATCTGTTGTTTCAGAATCACACTAACCAAGGGTGGGGTTCACCTTAAACGTCCTTGACCAGATTAAAAAAGAAATGGCGGCGAGATGTTGCGGTGGCGCCCTCCTATGGGTCCCACTCCTGGTGTCATTACGTTGCGAACAGCAAGTTCGATGGTGTCTGTAACGAGCATGGTGGAAGCTTGAAATCATTGCTATCTGAAATCAAAACTCCCGAAAACGCCAAAATTGAAGTTCCTACATTACTCGTATTTTCGTCTATGAGAAATCATTTGCTGACGTCATAGTCAGCATTCGGCAAATCATGACAGGCCGACCCCAGCGACGCTTTCAATCGCTCACGTCGCCAATAGACCTATTGCTATATTACCCAAGCATCAAGGAGAATGCAGGGA
The DNA here is from genome assembly GCA_037355805.1 of Ixodes ricinus. NCBI lineage: Eukaryota > Metazoa > Arthropoda > Arachnida > Ixodida > Ixodidae > Ixodes > Ixodes ricinus. The sequence continues at coordinate 11,708 of JAZHYW010053456.1, forward strand.
TTGGTGTCCCACGCGCCGCACATGCTGCCCTCAGCAATAGTAAATTTTCTAAAGCAAAAACCTAAAACAAATTGTATCTTGCACGCGCGTTTGTCAACGCTTTATTTTGGTTATTTACTTCGAATCTTTTATACGGGTAAGGCGTGCGCGTGTGGCGCGTGGAACACCAATCCCTGCATTCTCCTTGATGCTTGGGTAATATATCAAATGGTCTATATGAAGTATTTACTGGCGGCCATTGCTGTGTGCGCGACTGCTGAGAGCCTGCTGACGGCGAAATTCCAAAGTTCTCCTGCAACGTACCTTTCACACCATCAAGATCGCCGGTCTTAGCGGCCTATTAATGTGAGCTCGTTCTAAGCATGCCCTCTAAACATCACGCTCAAATATGCGCGTCCAGCGAATACCACTTTTCGTGGTGAGAAGATCGCTAAGTGCGCTTCTGTTTTCCTCACTATGGGCAGTGCACGACCCACGCGGATAAGTTTTAAAGGGACCATGAAATTATTTTTGACTTTCGCCAAAAATCTTTTACATTAAACCATCAATGTTTACTGAACGCCGAACAGGCATCTCTTTTTGTTTCGGTTTATTAACTTCTACATGAAAAATTAATAAAATATCGATTTTTCTTCTCTTCAACTCACCACAAAACAAGGCGTGGCGTAATTTCGACAGTCGTGACGTGGTCTAGCTGTCACCGGAACCGGAAGTTCTATCAGCAGTAGGAGAATGGGAACGTCAGCGGCGAGCTGGCGGTGTGCTGGTAGGTTTTACCACGGGGTATTACTGCGCTGATGGCGCCGATGCCACCGACATATTTTCTGAATCGGCGCCTCTCATCACTGCGATAGCCATGGACACATTGCAGCTGAGCGAAATTCAATTAGATATGTTCCGCTACAGCGACAGCATGGGACTGGTCCCATACGCCGGTACGAAGCGCAGCAGGTCGTCAGCACGACAGCCGCCTCTCCGCCGCCGTCAGCCGTTTCCGCGGTATCTCTAAAAAGAAGGGGACGCGCTGTCACTCACTGCATGGAGTAGCAGAAAATGCACAAAGTTTTCTATTAGGTCAAGTTTTATTAACTTTTATTTGGTCAGGATAAGCTCGCAGGGTAGAGTGGATGAAAAAAGACAAGAAAAAGATGCAGTACGCCGTCTTGGACGATCACGACTTTAAAACACGACTTTACTGATTGCACGAATCTCGCCAATCGCATTTTCTACGATTGCAAAAGATAATGTAATCTTAGCAGATATATAGCAATGTAGAAATATGACTTCATGATCACACAGGCGTTGAGATCGTTCAAGGAATGCTAATACTAGTCACTTTTCTCGGCTGATGAAAACGCGTCAAAATTCGCATCCTTCATACACGCCTTTAAATACATTACACACCAGAAATATCTGGAACTTGATCACACGCATGTAATGTTCAAAATAAGAAATCCGGGTGACGTTCGAGGAGACAAATGCTAAGAAAGCACCACTGTAGTCGAAGTAGACAAAGACGACGGCACGAGCGTTTCTTTTGTCTTATAGGTGCCGCCACAACATCACCACATGTGTAGATAGATCTTCCCTTCTAGGACATGCTGGGTTATCATCATGACACGCGACGAGAATTCAGTCAAGGATAGCGCTCTATATGGAACGATAAGCTTCCATTACGCCGACCACGTCGATCACCACCACCGACGCCATGTTTTTCAACATGGCGGCTATGCGCAGGCGCAGTCTGATCTTCTCTTGCTTTGTTTACCACACGATAGATGGCGCATAGCTCTCAGCATTATTAGGGTGCCTTCATACACACGCGCGCTTTTGCTTGACTGGTGACATCTCAGCCATATTTCCGCCCAATCATTTTTTATGCATTTTGAAGTGCGCGCAATCCGGTGTCTCTCAGCACGAGCGCGTAGCTTTGGCTAATGCAACGAGCTTGAGTAAACTTAGAGCGGTAAACCAGTGGCCGAAAATGGCACCCCCCGGTTGCCGCCATCTTGCCTGTTTGCCACATTAGTGATCACGTGACGTTAAGATGGCTGCGCCCAAAGGTGGGCCAGGTCAGATTGGCCAGATCGCGGTCAGCAGATGGGCACTCTGGGGCTGCGTTCCAATCTTACTCGAATGGAGTCGAGTTAGTCCGGCGGATCAAGTCACGTGACAAGACAGATACAGCAATGCTGGACGCGGGTAGGTTTTCGAACGCAACGGGTACGAGAACTTTATTCAGGAGTGAGATAGAAGCTGCGTTCGATTTACTTGCACCTCCTGCACCGGTGCAGAAAGGTGTGAGGCGGTGTACTTCCGGTCGTACCTCAACACACATACCGGAAGTACACCGCCCTACACTTTTCTGCACCGGTGCAGGAGGTGCAAGTAAATCGAACGCAGCTTATATCTCACTCCTGGGTGAAGTTCTCGTACCTGTTGCGTTCGAAAACCTACCCGCGTCCAGCGTTGCTGCCTCTGTCTTGTCACGTGACTTGATCCGCCGGAATAACTCGGCTCCATACGAGTAAGATTGGAACGCAGCCGCGAGTGCCCATCTGCTGACCGCGATCCGGCCAATCTAATCTGGCCCACCTCTGGGTGCAGCCATCTTAGCGTCACGTGATCACTAATGTGGCAAACAGGCAAGATGGCGGCAACCGGGGGTGCCATTTCCGCTGCAGGCAGTGGGTTCCGGTTTACCGCTCTAAGGTAAGACTCAAGGTCGTTGGGCTAATGCATAGACGCCATTTTACCGCCCAAGTCACGCACCGAATGCGCGAGAGTGTCACGCGCTGGCACATTCACGGCAACAATGGATGTCTTCACCCACAGACAGA
>JAZHYW010053461.1:0-13565 GCA_037355805.1 Ixodes ricinus
CCTCTGACACGCCAAAAAAATTTTTTTTTCATGCTAGGCGTTGAAAATGGCATATCAGGACATTACAAAAAAATTGTTTCGCTATAGAGTTGCGTAGTTTTTTATAAATAATAGAAATACGAGGCCAAATTCAAAGTTCCCGCCGTGCACTGTGACGTAACAGTGTACCGCAAGGTGTCGGGGCGGTCACAAGGGAGGCATCGACCTACGTCACTAAAAGTGGGTTCACCGGAAGTCACGTGAGTTTCACTCCCCGTGCTCTCCGCGACCGTGCCTAAGATTTTTTTTATTTTTTTATTCTGCTTTTCGTACGAGCGATTGTAGAAAACGAAGTTTCAGTTCCACTAGCTCTTTACCGCTGCACCGTTGGTTAGTTTGCGTGCTGTCAAATTTGAGGACGAAGAGTCAGTGGATCGACGTGATGGAGGTCAATGATGAAAGCGTTGCGAGTACAAGCCAGTGTACGAGTGCATGCCGTCAGTCCGATAATACAGAGCTATACTGAGCGAAAAACAAGCTATCAAGTTTTGAAAAAAATTTTAGAACGCTCGCAGAAATTAGGATTGCTAGCATACGACACGCCCGATCGCACTGCTGAAGGTTCAGACACCGAGGTCGTCGAATCATCGGATACTCTCCAGGCTAAAGATGCCTGCCGTCTAAAGAATACGAACTGGTTTGTGTACCAAGTACAAGTAAACGTCGAGCACAAAGTACGTATTTTGTCTAGAACATGAGTAGAACTTGTTTACTAGGTGCACATGCGGCCGATGTATGTCTCTCGGAAATGCATGCAGTGTGATCTCTTCTTCAGTTGCTGAAACACCGGGACAGTCCCTCACACAGCACCTTCTAGGCATTGTAGTTGATCGCGTCAATTCACTGACTCCGCTTCTTCTACCTTTACAGCAACGTTAAGCGATGAAAGGCAAATAAAAGAAACCTTGTCTGCTTCGATCGCTCGTGGAAATGCGGAGAATAACAAAAATATTTAAAAAAATATTACACGCGCTCGCGGTAAGCACGAGGAGGGATACAACTCACGTGACTTCCGGCGATGCCTACCTTCTGACCGCCCCGACACCTTGCGGTACACTGTTACGTCACAGTGCACGGCGGGAACTTTGAATTGGGCCTCGTATTTCTATTTTTTATAAAAAACTACGCAACTCTATAGTGAAACAATTTTTTGTGATGTCCTGATATGCCATTTCAACGCCTAGCATGAAAAAAAAATTCTTTTTTGGCGTGTCAGAGGCCCTTTAAGTGACTCGGTGAGGTGAGTCTGAGATCGTAATAATATTGAGGAACTCCACGGGATGAGTATGAGTTCGTGAGAGGATATTGAGTAGAAATTCCACGAACTTCATTCGAACGTGCAAGATCCAAACCACAGAGCATTGAAAGGTTCCAAACGTTGCGAAGTGTCAAACTTATTACATTCAGAAATCAATGATTTTCAAACGCTCAAATAATTTTACGAAAAACAAATTCGTTTTTTTTTCTTGCACTTTTCGAATTTGTCGCGCTAAGAATTAACAACTTTGGACTTTCCAAATTGTAACGCCAAGAACTCTATGCTTTTCGTAACTTCATTTCTCAGTTCAAAACTTGGACGCGTACTTCGAACTTCAACCCTACCTTTCAATTTATTAATTAAAGGGTTAACTGCTCAAAAGTCGTCAATGAATTAATTATGCCGAAGTTTAATATTTGTTTTCCAAACGAGCTATTTGGCAAAGACCAATATAATATTAAACTTTTCTATGCGATGCGTACTTTTGGCAGAAACGATTTGGCCCGCGTTTTGCGAAACACCCTGTACAGGCAAATGGTGAGTAAACTAATTGCTGGTCTTACCTCTGAATTTAAGTTAGACTTTTTATAAACAATTGCAAGCATGGCCCCCCGACTGGTCCCCCATGAGGGCAGACACGTGCAGCTTGCGCGCGAAGATAGATTTGACAAGCTTGAAATTTCACAGGCTTGTACGCACGAGCAGAGACATGGCGGCGGCCAGTGGCCTTGCTTTGCAGTGTATTAGAATACGGGGCAGTGTTGGACAGGCGCGATTCGACAATGGCACGGCCTCTCGATCCCCCCTGTTGGTGCGGCCTGCCGATTTTTTCCGAAAACCTAAAGAGCGCGCGTGAGAGGAGAACTTCTCCCATCTGCCGTGGAGGCGCTGCACATCGGCGAGTGCATGGTCTCGTGAGCTGAAAGCTATACTCCGTTTCACCTTACGTTGTACCGCAGATAAGGCTAGAAACGCGAGCTCATAGCGTTAGAGCTGGTGCCGCCGAGATTAGCCCTAAGAGCAGGGAGTTCGCGCTGCAGCCTTTCCTGCGGTACATCATAAGGTGAAACGAAGTATAAAGAAGGCGCCCAACGCGCTCTTGCTCCGCGACCGATACCGAGGCGCTGCCGCCGTTGCAAAAGGCCGCAAAAATCGCTTGTCCCCCACCTTGCACCGCTTTGCGCGGAGTCGCAGTTTTACCCTGTGCTCGAATGTGTGGTTTGTGTTTTCGAACGTTTTTTTCCCTCGTTTCTATAGTTTTGTGGCGATAACCACTGATAGACGAGAAAGAAGAGACGTAGACAGCTGCACTTTTGTCTGTCTCTGCACAGTTTAAAGTGTGCAGATGGGTTACGAGACGCCGCCTACAAAACTGTTGCGTGCCGCATTGTAAGTCAGATGCTGCGAGAAATCCGGAACTCTGCTATCACGAGCTTCCGTCTAGAGGGAAATTTCGGGATGCCTGGTTGAAGAACATTTCGCGACAAGGCAGCGAGAAGGGCAGCCAGTGGCAGCCAAGCTCCAGGAGCATCGTGTGCTCCCTTCATTTTAAATGCCGACGTACACTTCGCGCTTTCCGCTTTTGCCCGTCACCTCCTTTCCCATATCCTCTTTACGTTTTACCTTGCCCCAACCAGGCTCCCCCTCGCAGCTTAGGGCGAGGAGAGCGCTAAGTGGATTATCTTCCCTGCAGAAAGCCGAGGTTGTACGTATAGGCCTTTAAGGAGGAGGACTACAGGGTAGGGATGAAGCGGAAGTTGCTGCGACCGACAGCGGTGCCGACTCTATTCCCATTGTATTCGTTGTACATGCAACCAGCAGGTTCAAAGAAGCGCAGAACGCTTGTTCGTGTGCCACCTAACGCGTTTACGTCGCATGCGAACGGTAGAAGCCAAACACGCAAAATGCAGTCCCCTGCAGAAAGAAGACCAGCTGTTGATGAGTGCGTGGCTATTGAACCTTGCCTGCAAAAAGAGTTTTAAGTGGAAGAATGTCAGACGTCATTTAATTTGACAGCTAGGCTTCATGGAAGATGCCAAGAAAAACGCGCACCGGCTTCAAATGCAACAAACGACTGAACGAGCGAATGAAAAAACTGCGACAAACCTGCGACGAATTTCAAGACAGATTGAAGCAAGGAAGGCTAATGTGTAGAACCCGCTCAAGTTTGCAGGTGACGTGTCCTGCATGCAAGCTGTAACTTAAGGGAAATGAATCTCGTGACGGAGAAAATCAGTTCGTGTTTAGCCTTGGCCAAGGAGGACTCAGCTATCCACGACCTGAAGCTGTCTGGCCGTGCAAGCTCGTCTGCACCTTTGTTCGAGAGGGCTCTACAGTCGGCAGAGATTTGTCGTTCTGGACGGATTGGGAAGGTTCTCTCGAGCGCTGTGCTTCCACACCTTATGGACTGCCCGTTGATGTGGTGTACTGACTGCAGAGACCCGTACCACAGCTAAGAGCTCTGTGAGCTCTTTCTCGGAAGCTCCTCAGACCTCTTCTCGCTAACTCGGCTGGTGACCTAAACAACTCTCTAGAGAATATATTGAGACTTTCGCGGAAGCCTGTTTCCCGAAAGGTATTCCGCTTACGAACTATATGACTCCCTTGATCTGTTCGTGAACAATGAAGTTTATATTGCTGAAGTTATGCACGAGGAATCCGTTTCTTATTGTCCCTCACAGATAAATAAAGGCACAGCTCGAGCGTGCTCGAGCATCGGGTAAAACCGGAAATTATACGGCCTAGCTATATCCAACTATAACTCCTATATTACAGTGGTAATAGAAACGGGGCAACACTTACGAGAACAAGAAAATTACAATTCGCTCATACTGCCAGCTGAATGCGACTTTAACGCGCAGCCTGCAGTTGAGTGAGCTCCCTCGCAGAAAGAATCATGTGCTTTTATTCGACACAGATTTGTCACATCATTCATGCAATCTGGCACTTGTTTCAAATGAGACTTGGCGCTTCACGAAAAACAATCTATATAGCCACACCGGGCCGCGCCGGGCGGGCTGCTCCTCTTTCGCTAAGGTGCCTACATGTCTGTCTGTCTCAGGGTGAAGACATCCATTGTTGCACTGAATGTTCAGCGCGTGACGCTCTCGCGCACTCGGTGCGTGACTTAGGCGCTAAAATGGCGTCTCTGCATTAGCCAAAGCTACGCGCTCGAGCTGATTGACACCGGATTGCGCGTACTTCAAAATGCATAAAAAACGACTGGACGTAAAAATGGCTGAGATGTCACCACTCAAGCAAAAGCGCGCGTGTGTATGAAGGCACCTCTACTCTTTCGCCGATAACGAGCGCCACGGCTGGCGCTGCGGAGTGAAGTAGAACTATCGCTCTCACCGGCGGAGTGAGGCATACGGCAGGCCGCTCCCAAGGGAGTCCTAATCAAGCGGCCGTGACAATGGGAACTTGAGAGGCCGCGCGTGTCGACAGCAATCGCGGCGCTGCAAAACGACAGGGCAGCAAAAAGCCGCTACAGTCCGCACGTGCGCTTGCACGCGGTGCACGTGCACAACAACCACCGTGCTGACCCTACTGCCGATGCGCCGGTGTCGACACCTATCGCAGTCTACATTACGCGCCTCACGCGAGCCAATCCGGTCCCAACACTTCTAGTATATACATTATGCTTGCTTGCGGTAGAGTACTTCAATGTCCTTCTATTTAGAGTGACGCCATCCTTGGTAGTATCCGATGCCGACAGCACGCGCTCACAGGGAAAATACAAAGAAATCGCCGAAACAAAATGTCGCCGTGGCACAGTCAGCGCCATGAGCGCGTGCAGAGACAGCACGCTCTTTCGCAATCTTCAAATCAAACACAAGAAAAAAAATGCGTTCGGGACACAATGGCAAGGTTTCATCACCCTAAGCAAAACACACATATAGGCATCATATTGCTTGCAGTCTTCTATACTCCTCGCGGGAGCCCGAGATCGCAACCTTCATACGCTCTTCCGTAAAACAAGCGCTAGCGAGAAAGGCACGTCTCAAAGCATAGAGCGCGGGCTAGCACGGAATGGCTGCCCAGAGGCGCGCCGCACAATAGTCCGTTGCAACCTAAGAACTAGAGCCACTAAATGAGCTGCGCTTAGAGTATCGGCACTCCGTTCCCCGACATTGTTATGGGCACCGCCATATTGGGGCTTGCGCAGAGCAGACGCAACTGCAGTTCGTCATGATTCAAAAGTGCGACTTCCTCAGCATTTGATTCGGTGTTAGGAAGCTCATGTAATATTGCTTTTCTCTGTCGCGGACTGTTTAAACTTTTGTGGAGGACGGAAAAGCGTTTCCTGTGATTTCAGATAAAGCTTCAGATAACTGGCTACCATGATTTTAAGCCACAATATGGCCAAGTGTCGTTACTCTGAAGCGTAGCTTATTTAGTGGCTCTACTAAGAACGAAGGGCGAGGGTAAGACGGGCCGGGGAGGACGAAGCAGACGGAACGCTGGAGAAGAGAGGGGAAACCTCCTTCTCTCTTTAGCTAAACAAATAAAATAGCGCAAAAAAGACAAGGACAAGAAGTATACAGGACAAGCGCTAACTTTCAACTAGTTTTTACTCAGGAAAAGCAGGCATATATATACACACGACAGGCAAAGCAACACCACATAAAAGTTGACTAATTTTGTGCACGATCATTCAAAAACTGAAACTCATTACTATGAAGAACAATAGAAGTGTCGCTGACACAGGCCGTCCCACTTTTTTTGATAAAGAACGCTTCCAATAGCTCTCGAGCGACCGTCTCTCGGCTTCTACCCAGAATCTTTATCTGCTGAAATCGTGGAACGCAGCCACACGTGTTGCAATGAATGGGCAAATGCGAGCCATATTTATTTTTTACTGATAATGCGTGCTCCCGTGCTCGGTCATTGATGCACCGCCCCGTCTGGCCGATGTATACCTTTCCACAACTCAGTGGAATTTCATAGACCACACCCACTGTGCAGTCCACGTAAGGGGTGACGTGTTTCTTGTCACATGGTGCTTTTGCCTTCTCATCAGAGATGCGGGAGCACAACCCAGCCAACTTGTTTGGGGCAGAAAACACAACGGGAACATCGTACTTGCTTGCCACTTTCTTCAGATTGTGGGCAACCTTGTGGATGTACGGAATAACTTCTGGTCTTTTTGTTCTCTGCCTCGTTGGGACCTTTCTTTTCAACCCCTTCATTTTTTGTAGGGCGGTCTCCGCCACAGAAACCAAGACCGAGCACGGGAAGCCAGCCAATTCCAGTCTAGAAATCTGATATTTAAAACTAGCATCCGCCTGGTGGTCACAAGACTTCAGCAGTGCAGACTCCAGGCACGAAGTTGCAATAGCTCTCTTAACCGTCTTCGAATGAGCTGAATCGAAAGGAAGTAACTCTTTCCGGGCGCGAGGTCGATACATCCAGCACACACGTCGCTCGTTGATGGTGATGTTAATATCTAAAAACTGCAAATGATTGTTGTCAGGGAGCTCATGAGTAAAAAGTAAACCTTTCCCATGTTGTTCAAAAACTGACAGAATACTTTGTACTGTATCAAAGTGCGTCACAGAGGTGTTAGTTTTTAAAAGTACAAGAAAATCGTCCACGTATCTAAAAACCTTAAGAACATTGTCGGCGTCTAAAACACGATTCAACTCACGATCAACAGCGGACAAAAATATGTTACAAAGCACAGGAGCGACGCATGACCCAATACAAATGCCCTTGCGCTGGATAAACAGCTTGTCATCGAACGACACAAACGTGCTACCTAGATAAAATTCCAGTAATGCCATGAAGCTGTCCAGCGGAATACCAGAAGCATTCTGGAAAGCCACTACGCCACTTGCTTCGATACACCCGATGACAGAACGGTACATTTCTTGATGTGGTACTGAATAAAACAAATCCTCTACATCAATAGAGAAAGCGTAGCCAACAGAGCTGTTAATTCTTAATTCTTCAATTACTTCCAACGAGTTCCTGGTCGCGAAGGGGTCATCCAGAGTAAGTACATTAAGGTGTTTTAGCAGATATTTGCTGACCTGCTGTTGCCAAGTACCTCTCTCGCTAACGATACTTCTGAACGGAAAACCGTCCTTATGCGTCTTTACATTAAAAAATGCCTTTAAAGTAACATCTTTTGAATCATTGACAACTTTTGCCAGTTTTTGTAGCTCTAGGCTATTACACAAAGAAACAGCATTACGCTTTACCTTTAGCGGTTTGACGTTAGCCAGGGCAAAGTTCTTCATGATGGCCTTTTCTGCACAATCCTTGAACATTTCAGACGGCATGACGACGAAGCCGCCCTCTTTGTCCGCCTGTAAGAGTCGGAGATCTTTTTCCTGAAGAAAGCCACCACACTGTCAGTCGATTCCTTGCATCGGTGTGAACTCCTGGTCATAGTTCGCAGAAGACAGTCAGCACCATCAAGAAGACATCGTTCACGGTCTTCCTGCTCCGCCTTGTTGGACATCCGGCGATTAAGAGCAAGAAGCTCATGGGCTGGAATCTTTGGCTCGGTGCTGAATTTCGGTCCTTTCTTGAGCGCAGAAGATACTTGAGCTGGGATGCTGGTGTCGCCCAGCACGAGCAAACTATCCGGGGCTGTTGCCTTCTTCTCGGCTGCCCTGGGCACTCGGAGTAGGGTGCAATGCCACCAAAACTCAGTAGTCTGCGCGGCAAGACGGCGAAATGAACGAAAGGTCCCCTCAGCTACACAGTCAGTATAATACGTGTAGCACAGGACACGCAACAGGTCATAGAAGAGCCGGACTTGGCGCCAGAGTTCGGACCTCAGTATCTTCGAAATCCGCTTGACGTGGCCAAAGGACGGTCTGACGAATCCAAAAAGAGTAGATACTTCCGCGGGTACCAGTCCTTTTCTCAAGCAAAACGAGATGAGTCTTGCACGACAAGTAGCAAAGGCGATATGGCTGACCAGACACGAAGCTGATTCACTAAACGTAGAACATAAAAAAGGGCCCACTGTAGAAGAAATATAGTTTAGTAGGGTACGTTGTTGGGCTAGTTGGTTCATCTTAGTTAAACAAATAAAATAGCGCAAAAAGACAAGGACAAGAAGTATACAGGACAAGCGCTAACTTTCAACTAGTTTTTACTCAGGAAAAGCAGGCATATATATACACACGACAGGCAAGGCAACACGGCAGTTTGATACTTTAGACCCATGTTACGGATAAAAAAAACAGGACGCGGGATGGCCAAAAAAACATGCTTTTCGTGCAAGGCTCGTCAAATTATGAGGCGCTGGAGAAATGCAGCATTCTGCGTTAAGTCCTTATTTGGAACTCTTTTTGTTCGCCTTCCGCCCATTGAAAAGCATGCGGGAAGGGCCTTAGAACGCACCTGGTATCGCTGCGCCGCAGCGTTCTTCCGCAACATGAAGTTCGTCTGCGTTCCTCGCCGTCACCATGGCAACGAACGCCGAATGAATGGAAGCACGCACGCTACCGCCGCGTGAAGCCAGCAACAGCTGACGCCATTTTACGAACGCCGTCTGCTAGCCAAAGCCGAACGCGGTATGTCAGATCAACCGCCTCCGCCGCCGCGCCGCAAGCAAAGACGACGAAGCTGAGACACGCCGACGGCGAATAGGCGAGCAACAGCACCGCGAGACGACTACAACGGCGGCATTTATTGGGATCAAAGGCGCGAAATAAGCAAGAACAATTTTTATTTGAATCATAACACGCGATATCCAAGTTGGGGACCACATACCTTTGCTGGATCTTTCCTGTGAACTTTTTACAGAGACACGGGGTGCCGCGTACAGAACACAGCTCCGTTTGCAAAATATGGGGGCCCTGAAAAGGGCCGTTTAGACCGCTACCAGAACCTATAACTGACGTAACGAGCACTTGACGAGCGGTTGGCGCATAAGTCGTCTTTATGCACGCAGGCGGGCGACGGGCTCAGCGCAGCGGATCACTCGAAGTCACCGGGGCCGTCAGAATCCTCGTCCTCCGCACTATAGGGAAGGTCCCTGTCTGCGTCGGGGCTGTAGATTTTGGCGGCCGCGGCGACGAACGACTGGAATCTATCAGTGTTTCCGCGCGCCTTCTCTCTCCTCCAAAACATGAACTTTGCAAGGTGACCAGTGAAATGGTGGCTCTCGCGCCGTCCAGATGGAAGAGACTTTTTGACGTGGGCCCAGGTGCCCTCCACCGTATTGGTGTGCGCACCAGTGTTCGGGTCGACAAAGTGCAGCTTGTGGTTAACGGTGAGGTGCGTGAAGCGAGCGTCATCTGCAAGCTTGCGATAGCCAGCCCAACAATCAGTGATTATTCTTGTTCCAGGGCGGACCCACTTGGCTATTAGCCCTAGCAGGGTTTTAGCGTCACGGGTCTCCACGGGAACAAGAAAGCAGCACCCGCTGCCACGCTCCACACCGCCGAAAACCCACTGGCCAGGCCTTAAATACCCGCGATGGTACTTTCGCCGCCCGAACATACTCTCGTCTAGTTCTACTGTCACGTCTTCGCCGCCAATCATCTCTGAATGCGTAAAGACGGCATTTACCACAACCTCCCGACAAAGGCTCGTCCAATCAGTTATTGTCTTACTTGCGACATCAGTCTCCCGCTGAATGACGGCGCACGGTAGGTTCTGGCACCAGAGGTAGATGATTTTCATGAGTTGGGGAAGCGTCAGGTGCGATCCCTCGAAAAAGGAACCGCTTCGTACCGAGACCTCGCCCCGGCACTGAACCTTGACCGGCTTCCTCTTGGGCACCTCACGAGTCATCCACACGGCGCATCTCCACGAATAGCCGTCCGCAGATCTAGCGCGGGCTTGCAGCGTCATCGCAGCTTCGCACTCTGGGCACGCACGAGAACCCAGGAGCAGGCCCATGCCCTGAAGCAAATTAATTGCTTCAAGAGGGTCCTTCATGGCGTCATGAAGACGGCACAAGTTGAACGCCATGGCACTGCGATGCTCGCCTCTGGAAGAATAAAGCGCCGAGTGAAAACTGCGCGCTTCTTTGCATTTATTATTTTTATTTCATCCGCCATTTTATACCTCGTGACACAATTCTAACGAACTCAGTTAGTTGATCGGTCGGACCACACCATCGCGTGACAAAACAAACGCCAATCGTGTGACCAGAACGGTTGCCACGGTCGGCATCGTTAGAAGAGAACAGTCGAACCCAACAACAGAATAAAGTAACAAAGTGAATAAAGAAAACAAAAATAAGAAGGGAGCCGTTGGAGTTTCGGCAACACGGACGCCGTCTTCTTTGATGAGAGGAGGAGCGGCCGTGCTACTCGCTGCTCTGGCCGCACTGGCTGCTCAAAATCTCCCTTTTTTAATGCGAATAGCATTCTTTGGATACTTCACGCACTTTTCGTCTATGTATCTATCTATACTATCATATCTATCTGGCTATCTAACCTCTTACGCCGCGGGTCGATAAATAAATAAAAAAGACCGGCGCCGGCTGGGATTCGAACCGTTGACCCTTTGATCAGCAGGCAGACGCGCTAACCACAGAGCTATGAAGGCAGTCATTCACCGCACTCTAAGCATTTGTTTATATCTTTACCATAGGACGCGCTTAGACAGCGCTGTCACAGCTCACCGGTGCGCGCGCGTTCCATACACGAGGGCTAGCTCACCCTCTCCCGCGCTCACCCTCTCCCTCAAGCTCACCCTCTCCCGCGCTCGGGAGAGCGCGTCTAGCTCAGCCTCACGAGACGGAATGAGCCCTCGTGCTTGGAACGCGCGCGCACCGGTAGCTGTGACAGCGCTGTAAGCGCGTCCTATGGTAAAGATATAAACAACCGTTTAGAGTACCGTTGGTTGAGACTATACTTCGTCTCACCTTAGTATGGACTATTGTTAGCCGCGCGTGCTGAAAGCGCGAGCTAGTTGCTTCGAAGGAAGCCTCGGCGGCTGCACGAGCGCTCGTGCAGCAACTGCTCTAGTCAAGGCAGTCAAGGCTGGCCGCTCGCGCTAGCACAGCCTTCGCGGTTAGTCCATGCTAGGGTGAGACGAAGTATAGCTGAGACGCCAGAAAGTCTGGTCGGTACCATTTTGAGTGTTTGTGCGTATGGCGCGTGCTTTGCTCGCCTTCCTAAGTGACACAAACGCACGTGCTGGGCTGCGGAGATCGTGCGCAGGGCTGTGAAAGTGTCAACAAATTTAGAATCGCCTCAAGAGTGGGCTGGCGTATCTAGAGTGTGCCGGCCACCTGACGAACGCGCATAACTCCGCACCGTTTGATGCTATTCGCATTAACGTAGATAATCATTCCCAAAGGATGGGTTCTGCTGATTTTTTTTCTTTTTCTTTTTTTAACTTTATAGGGTGCACGATCTTTATTTGAAGCTGATTTGTTAAATTAATAACAAACAACGCGTCGGAACGGAGGAGGTAGGGAGTCTTGGCGTCAGAATTCGACGTGGTAGAAAAGAAAAGAAAATAACGAATGCACAATACGTACCGTATGCCAAGACCGTTATACTCCGCACTCGGTGAGGACTCATGACGCCGCCGACGACCGTTAGGCTATTTATTTTGTTTCCTTAGATTTGTTTTCGTGACGACTACTCCACTGTGCCTCGAAGTCTCCAGCGGAGGTTCGGAAGTTTTTAATAATAATTATTATTGTCGTTTGAAGGGCATTCTTTCTAGGTTGCGGAAGAACGCTGCGGCGCAGCGATACCAGGTGCGTTCTAAGGCCCTTCCCGCATGCTTTTCAATGGGCGGAAGGCGAACAAAAAGAGTTCCAAATAAGGACTTAACGCAGAATGCTGCATTTCTCCAGCGCCTCATAATTTGACGAGCCTTGCACGAAAAGCATGTTTTTAGACCGGAGTTTGGACATAGTTTTTTTACCACAACATGGGTCTAAAGTATCAATGCCGCAACACCACATAAAAGTTGACTAATCGTTGAGAAAAAAAGTGGGACGGCCTGTGTCAGCGACACTTCTATTGTTCTTCATAATAATGAGTTTCAGTTTTTGAATGATCTTGCACAAAATTAGTCAACTTTTATGTGGTGTTGCCTTGCCTGTCGTGTGTATATATATGCCTGCTTTTCCTGAGTAAAAACTAGTTGAAAGTTAGCGCTTGTCCTGTATACTTCTTGTCCTTGTCTTTTTTGCGCTATTTTATTTGTTTAACTAAGATGAACCAACTAGCCCAACAACGTACCCTACTAAACTATATTTCTTCTACAGTGGGCCCTGTTTTATGTTCTACGTTTAGTGAATCAGCTTCGTGTCTGGTCAGCCATATCGCCTTTGCTACTTGTCGTGCAAGACTCATCTCGTTTTGCTTGAGAAAAGGACTGGTACCCGCGGAAGTATCTACTCTTTTTGGATTCGTCAGACCGTCCTTTGGCCACGTCAAGCGGATTTCGAAGATACTGAGGTCCGAACTCTGGCGCCAAGTCCGGCTCTTCTATGACCTGTTGCGTGTCCTGTGCTACACGTGTTATACTGACTGTGTAGCTGAGGGGACCTTTCGCTCATTTCGCCGTCTTGCCGCGCAGACTACTGAGTTTTGGTGGCATTGCACCCTACTCCGAGTGCCCAGGGCAGCCGAGAAGAAGGCAACAGCCCCGGATAGTTTGCTCGTGCTGGGCGACACCAGCATCCCAGCTCAAGTATCTTCTGCGCTCAAGAAAGGACCGAAATTCAGCACCGAGCCAAAGATTCCAGCCCATGAGCTTCTTGCTCTTAATCGCCGGATGTCCTACAAGGCGGAGCAGGAAGACCGTGAACGATGTCTTCTTGATGGAGCTGACTGTCTTCTGCGAACTATGACCAGGAGTTCACACCGATGCAAGAAATCGACTGACAGTGTGGTGGCTTTCTTCAGGGAAAAAGATCTCCGACTCTTACAGGCGGACAAAGAGGGCGGCTTCGTCGTCATGCCGTCTGAAATGTTCAAGGATTGTGCAGAAAAGGCCATCATGAAGAACTTTGCCCTGGTTAACGTCAAACCGCTAAAGGTAAAGCGTAATGCTGTTTCTTTGTGTAATAGCCTAGAGCTACAAAAACTGGCAAAAGTTGTCAATGATTCAAAAGATGTTACTTTAAAGGCATTTTTAATGTAAAGACGCATAAGGACGGGTTTCCGTTCAGAAGTATCGTTAGCGAGAGAGGTACTTGGCAACAGCAGGTCAGCAAATATCTGCTAAAACACCTTAATGTACTTACTCTGGATGACCCCTTCGCGACCAGGAACTCGTTGGAAGTAATTGAAGAATTAAGAATTAACAGCTCTGTTGGCTACGCTTT
>JAZHYW010053462.1:0-51136 GCA_037355805.1 Ixodes ricinus
TTACGTATTGCTGCTTTACGAATTCATGCTAAAGCGGCTAGCAACGCTGCGCAATGTTGACAAGACTGCAGGAGGCCGGACGGAGATTGGTCGCGTGTTCCCGCCCGCCGACGAGTCACGTGCGAACGGAGGTGGAGGCCGTTGGACCGCCGGCGTGCAATCGTACAATGAAATCTTACGTCGCAAGGCCACGTAATCACGGAGACGTTGTCTGACGGCGAGAAAGAAGAAAGAAACCGCCGCATTGCGTCATCAGACCTACCTGAACGACACTACCAGCAGGGGGCCGCCAGGAAGGGACGTTCACAAACCGAAACTGAACCAATCCGTTAGGACGATGTCGACTGCGATTCGGCTGCTGCTGATTGGGCAGTTTTCTTCCCGGCTGTTCCGTTTGAGGCCGTTTCACGACGACGACGCCTCCAAATGAAAGTTCCACTTCACCAAGGCTGTCACTCACTCGATCACGAATCCACTCCACAAAAAGAGAAAGTGAAAAGAGGGGAAAAAAAGAAAAAAATCTGGCAGTCACAACAAGTGGTCGTCTGCAAACATTGCTCCAGCCCACACTCTTGTTTTTGAAACGGAGGTGTCCGCGCCGTTGCGCGTGAGGCGACCAAGATGTTGTCCGGAAAGTCCGGCCGGGCTTGGACGACGACGCGCTCGTGGAGCGAGGAGCGAGTGTCCGCTTCAAGTCCGCTGTCCCTTTGGCGGACAGCACCGCTCTCGTTCTGCGAGGCAACCCCCGCAAATGAGAGACGCCGGTAGAAACCGGCTTGCGTTTTATACGGCACCGGGAAAGGGAACTGGTCTTTCGGGATTTGCGGCAGTGGCGTTTTTCTTCTTCTCGCCGCGCTGACCTCGTTTTGGGGTAGGAGCCGAGGAAAGCGACGACTTGCCTTCGCGACTGCTGCCACTTGGCTCTCCTGTCAAGTCCCTCTCGCTTTTAGTTTTTTCCTTAATCGAGGATGTCTCTATCTTCTTTCTCTCCCGGTCTCTCTCTCTCTCGCTCTCTTTACGTCTTCAGGTCCCCCTTTTTTCTCTCTCAATAATGTTTCTTAATAATATATCTTTTTTTACTATTTTCGAATGCCAAAGGGTTTTTCAGGGCGTGATGGGTCTCGTTATGGTAGGATTTCATTATGATTGCATCTCACTACGATGGCATCTAATTATGAAAGCATCTCATTATGGCGCCCCAGCCAATGGGAACGGGACCTTAAGCCGTGCAGACACACTGCTCATACATCAGGTAAAAGATACGATGTTTGCCGCTGACATGATGACGTAAATCACCCGCGGACACGCGTCAAGCATTCTCCAAGCGCGTTTTCTTCGTGCATATACGAATGTGGTGAACATGTCTGCAGATGGTGTTCGCCATTGCTCGGACGCGAAGCACCTGATTGGATCCGAGTCTCGCCGAGCGCTGACGTCAGCCCTCGTGTCCAATACGAGGCTCAGGGTATGTGAGCGAGCTATGGCGGACAGGCGTTGGCGCGGGACTTTTGAAAAGGGTCTCAACTGCCTTGCGGGAAACCTAGACCCGCTGGGTTTCTTTCGAGAGCACAGCGGATTTCAGAGGACGCTAGAAATCGTCTAAGCCGATCCAACGCCGCGTGAGTGTCACGTGACCTTCCCAAGGGGGCGCAGGCGCGCAGTTACGTCATACAGCCAGAGCTTTGGATTGGCTGGGATCAGTCGTAGCGTCTGCCGCGGTCCAGCGTATGGTGAAACGAAGTATAAGGCGTCGTTATACCTGTTCTCTAAGAAAACTGAAAATGATTAATAAACGCAAAATTTATAGAAGGGGATAAGGAAGGAGGGGGATAGGAGAGAGGGTACAAGAGTCAGTTGCATGCAAAACAAGTTGCACTCGCCTTTAATTTACTTTTTTCTTTATTTTAGATCTCCTGGTTACGAAGAGGTGCCTTCACTGGTTCAGGAGGGCGTTTGTTACGGCTCGAGTGCGCAATGAAATCGGAATGACGGTCCAGACGGGCTTGTCGTACTTTGGCGTGACGAACCCGTTTGACCGTCGGAGTTTCTCGTGCGTCGGTAGGGATTATAGTTTTATTTTATTTTTTTCGTCAAATTCACGCGCGTTCTGAACTTTTTTTTCGGGGTGGGGGGGGGGGGGGGTTGAGATAGCATTTGCGGTTTTAGGTGGGGTTACTATGTCGCGTGCACACGAGCTACATGCATGTGTGTGTGTGTGTGTGTGTAAATAGGCCTATTGCTAAATTACCCAAGCATCAAGAAGCATGCAGGAATGTAGTTACACGCGCTGAGGTCGCTCGCCTTGGCTGTATTGAAGATTTTAAAGAAATCATAACAAAGAGGCGTTTGCAGACGAACACGTGCGAACTGTCACTTGTTTAAAAACAATTCCTTAACAAAATGCTACTGCCAACGCCATCACGCGCAGCGCGTGTAACTACGTTCCCTGCATGCTTCTTGATGCTTGGGTAATTTAGCAATAAGTCTGTTGCCTGGCACAGTTTACCCGAATACTTTCTGAACACCTTCTGACATTTTCTGTTTTCTACAGCCAGCGAGTTCTACCGGATGGATTAGCCCCCTCAAGAAATAATCCTGTGGCTGGCATTTTTAATAAAACAAACTTTCTCAATAGTATTCTATGCGTCCCGCACGTGTACCAATTCGTTCGCGGTAGAAAACTATAACTTAAGAGGAAATAAAAAAGTGTTGGAGCTCATCGGTGCTTTCTCTTGCGCAAGGCTAGTTCGTGAACAAAAATCTTATTTCGAACTTTAAAAGCTTATTCTGAACACTAATTAGGCCAAGTTAAGAAACTGTTCTATCGTTCTCGTAAATGGCCTCTTACAAGGCGCTTCTGCATAGCTCGATTTTTAAGAAAACAAGAAACACAAATTCAACAATTAAGAAAACATATTTGCTATTCAAGCTGTGTACGGTCGCTCATTGCTTCCACACAACAGGTAATGATTGTTTTAGAAGTAATGAGCAAGGTATTCACCGCAAAAAAAAGAAAGATATAGTATCATTTAAACGTATTTTTATAACCACCGAAATGCCAACAACACGCTAACTTTTTTTTTTTTAGCTGTTAACCCAGGGTAAGTAAAAAAATCTCACTTCGGGTATACCTAACTTCACGCTTCTCCGAACTACAGTGGTGCTGTAGTTTTGCTTTGACATTGGTTTATCCCAACACAAGCGCGATTCTCTAGAGAAAAAAAAAATATTCACATTTGTCGTTAGATTATATCTGAGGAGTGCCGCTGACCACGAGCGTGTTGAAATAAATAGATAAATGCATTTTCGGGGCTCTTTTAAGATATCAATCGTTCTGTTTGTCATCTCCACTACTCAGTTTGCTTGGCAACAGCCGTTTTCTATCTGTATTTTGTGTGGTTTCTCTTCTCTATATTTGTCTTTTTCTTTCTTTACCTATGGAACTTTCTTCCTATCTTATTATGATTTTCTTTTCCGTTCATTTCACAGTGTATTAAACCAGCACTAGGCGCCGATTGACCTCACTGTTTCATAAACGCCCATGTCTTTCACAACTGCACCTGCACCAGAACGCACGGACCCTCCCTGCTCCCCTTCCTCTCTTTTCCCGTCATGACGCTTCCCTCATCCGACAGGCCCAGGCGCTCACCCTTCCTAACGACGCCATCCAACACCGAACTGAGCAGCGTCGCGGCCACCCATCCTGCCAGGTGTGCGGGTGCGACCCCGATGCCCTCCACACCTACTGGAGCTGTCCCCGTGCGCAGTCATCCCTCTACTACCTCACCTCACCTATGCTAACCCCTTCCACACCCGTCAATTGGGAAAGCTGGATCACCCGACCCCGGGAAGCACAACCCGCGCTCTGGCCCCAGCTTGTCTCGCACATTGTCTACATCAAAGAGACCACGCAACCCGCCTCACCACCGGCGTTTGTCTGATTACCAGCAAAACACATGTAGATGACGCGGACTAAGCGTCGTTGGAAACAAAACTCTCTCTCTCTCTCTCTCTCTCTCTCTCTCTCTCTCAACTGCTGTTCCAGAGCCGCGTCGCCGATTATGTATCCCATACATGTCGCGGAAGCGTGGATATATCCCTGACACCACCTCACTAAAATGAAAGCAGCTGGACGTATAGTTGTTTACACATGATTCCGGTGTCTGACACTTCAGCGGTCAGAGGGCGGGATCGATGGTCGAGTATGCTTGACGCGCCGCAGACCGGAGGGGAGGACCCTAGAGTTTAAAGCTCGCGCCGCCGAACCTATACGGATCCTGGGTTCAATCCCGTTCCGCTGCTGCCCGTTTTGATGGGGACAAGAGCATCGATATATATACCGGCGTGTTTTCGTGTGTATCACTACACTACGCGACGCGTTAAAGACGCCCCAGAGTAGCAGTGGTACTTGCACTAGCTAGATCTTCTTTTCATCTAGAGTGTGAGACGCCAGACGCCCATTGGGGACTGACTGAGTTCCCGCCGTCTACACAGACACACTGCACAATTACTTCGGTGGCTTTTTTGTATTGCCGCCGCGATGCGTTATGCTCCGTTTCACTTGAAGTCTGGCCGCAGCCCACTCTGCGATCGTGTTGGTTTAATTTGTGACGACCGCCAATCAAGTGGAGCCGAAAGTGCGTCGTCACCGCGCTCGTCATCTTTATGGCTTTGCCACCGCCGGCAAAAACCAATCGCGCGCACAAAAAAAAAAATGGCGGCGATTTTTTATTTTTAAATTTCATAATGCGCACATTAGGAAATCGGCGAGGGAATCAGTATGTCACATGACGTATCTTTTCCCGCTAAGTTTAGCGGGGAAACTGAATGGTCGAATCGGTCCCGTGACGTCGGGTCACGTGGACGTCGAATTTGTTTCCCCGCTTAATTTAGAGGGGGAAACTGGATTGGTGTCTGGGTTGGTCCCTTTTTAATAAGCTGGATTGGTCCCCTGTTAATAAGCATAAATCCAGAATTCCATGTAATATGACACCTCTCTAAACATTTTCCACCAATCATCTAACCTCCTCTTTGTTATTGTAATAATCCTTTCGTCTATTCCTCCATCCACCACACCCAGCGCTCCCAAAAATCTGTCCCCTCCAGGTGGGTGGGATGAAGCCCCGCACAGTTTATAACCAAATGTTCCATTGTTTCCTCCTCACTATGGCATACCGTACATAATCTGTTAGTATCAAACAATTCTGCTCTATGTGTTTTAGTCCTCAGAACCTCGGTCCTTGCCTCAAACAGCAAAGCGCTCCCTTGCGAGTTATGAAATATATTCTTTTCTTATTGCCTGTTTATGCAATCTGTATAGTATTAGAGCCGATTTGGTCAGCATCCTCGCCTTCCACATTTTCCCCCGGTCTCCTTTACGCCCTTTGCAGTGTGGTGTTTTGCTCGCCCCCATCATTAGTTTGTAGGTATTTAAATTTTAGCTTTCCCGTTCGATTTGTCCACTTTGTGTTCAAGCTCTCCATACATATATACTTGTAGACCTTCCCCGCCCACCGCGTATCCGCCATTTCATCTAGCCTTGGCTCGAATTTAAGTTTACTAATAGCTTCTCTAGCTTCAAGAGATGACCAATCCATATCCAACTGTACCCCTCATTCGGTGTGCCCCCATGCACTCCTAGTGCCAAGCTGCCCACACTTCTTTGCCGTATTTCTAAATTTGATTCAACCTCAGCTCTCATGCACAGTACAGCACTACCGAACGACAGTCCCGGCACCATAAAGGCCTGTTCACACATACAGCGGAGCGCTAAGTTAGCGCTACGTGAGCGCTCCAAGGAGCGCTCATGTGGCGCTTCCTAGCGCGTGACTTCGTTCTAATATAGCGCGTGATTAGCGCTTTAGTAGCGCCTTGTTAGCGCTCCAGTAGCGCCTTGTTAGCGCTTCTGTAGCGCCGTGTTAGCGCTTCTGTAGCGCTTCTTGTACCGCGGTGCTGCGGTTTAGCGCGTGCACTGCGGTTCCGGTTCCTGTGGTTGGGTGTGCATCAGCAGCACCATGGCGGACATGCCGGACGCTGAAATAGAAATGCGACAAATGCTCTTACATACGCGATTAGTGCATATGTGTGTGGACGGCTTAACGCCCAGAAGAGCCTTCTCGGTGCGCGAAATCTTTCGTCACCGAGATACCGACGGGTACCCGGCGAACCTTGTTCCTAGGCTGAGGGACCGAGACACAGAGCTCTTTCGAAGGCGATTATTTTGAACTGCGTGCCTTTGAAACCAGGGTCACGTATATCGAATAGAAAGCGATGAGGTCGTACCCAATCAATTAGTCGCTCAGAGTCCATGGCTCTGGATCGCCTGCCCGACCCTTTGCTTGGAGAGCGGCTCTTTTACTTCCTCTTCTTTCAATGCAGTAAAGTTGACATTTGGGCGAGTTGGTAGTCTAACTAACATATTGAGGTATTTAGCGCACAAGGTAGAGAGAAGAAGGACAGGACAGAAAAGAGCGCTCTTTTCTGTCTTGTCCTTCTTCTATCGACCTTGTGCGCTAAATACCTCAATATGTTCTTTTAATGCCAAAGGAAAACAACATCAAAGGAATCGCCGTGCACGCGCTGTTCCGCAGCAGCAAGCACGGCACAAGGAGCGTGAGAGCGCTAACAAAGCGCTTCTGTAGCGCTAACAGAGCGCTAACAAAGCGCTTCTGAAGCGCTAACAGAGCGCTTCTGAAGCGCTAACCGAGCGCTACATCACGCGCTAGGAAGCGCGACATGAGCGCTCCTTGGAGCGCTCACGTAGCGCTAACTTAGCGCTCCGCTGTATGTGTGAACCGGCCTTAACTCCTTTCTAGATACCCCTTACTACTTTATATCTATTAAAATTCCACAGCGCTCTCTGTTTCATAATTGCCGAGTTTCTTTTCCCCTTCTTTCGTACATTTTCCTGTGTTCTTTTAACTATTTCATTCCCTCATTAATGCATACCCCCGGATATTTATATGTGTCTACAAAGTCTGTTACTATATTTTGTATTTTCAGGGGATCTCTTTTGTCGTCGTTAAACACCACCACTCCAGATTTGTCGCCACTGGAATTCAGGTTCAGCATGTCACCCTCCCCTCCGCATATCCCCGTTAGTTCTTGCAATGTATCGATGGCAATCTGCTAAAAGCGCAATGTCACCTGCATACATAAGCCCATGTACAACTTCATTTACTTTTCTCCCTCCCTCCATATAAGTCACATCAAAGCCCAGATTACTCTGTTCTAGTTCCTTTCCATTCCCCTCAGGTATATCATGAAGGGCAGGGGTGACAGTGGGCAACCCTGCCTAAGCCCTCTTTTAATTGCTGTTGGTTCTGTAGTTTCTGCTTCCCAATGAGTGATCACCTTATTGTCTGTGTATACCTGTTGTAAAAACCTAACCAACTTTGCATCTAGGTCATACCCTCTGAGCTGTTCCCAAAGCCTTTCCTGGTTCACATTGTCATATGCTCTCTTTGTGTTTAAAAATGATATCCATAATGGCCTAAAATTTTTCATTGCAACTTCTATGCACTGAGTAATGGTAAATAGGTTATCTTCAAGTTTTCTGTCCCTTCGGAAACCGTTTTGGAGCTCTCCTAATGTCTGTGTTCTCTCTGCCCATTCTTCCATTCTTGTTTTTATTATCTGCATAGTTAACCTGTATAGTACCGAGGTTACCGTTATTGGGCGGTACGATTTGATATCATCCTTGTTTCCCTTTTCCTTATATATTGACCTGATCTTGCTTAGTTTCCAGTCATCCGGTATGTCATCCCCCCCCCCCCCCAATTATTTGGTCCATCACTTGTTTTAACTTTAATTTGCTATTTTTGCCGAGGATCTTTATTAGCCTCATGGATATGCCATCTGACCTTTTGCAGTTCCAGCTGGAACCTTTCTCTCCGCCTTGGCCCATTCTCTTCTGGTCGCTTTCATTGTTTCGCTACTTTCCTTTGCCTGTAGCCTACTGTTATCATCATTGTCCCCATCAGTATGTTCGAGCTCCGAGAAAGTTTTTTCGATTGTTTCCCTAATATATTATCGTGCTTGTTCCCCCTCCACCCTTATCCCCTTCTGTGTGGGGAGTAGATGTTGGTCCCCCTCTTTGTTTCTCCCCTGTGAATTAATATATGCCCAAAACTTTTTTGCCGTATTTCTGTCCTTCTGGTTTATCTCCATCATACACTGCACTCCTGCTCTCCCAATTTTAGCTTGTATTAGAGCATATGCACTCCCCTTTTCCGATCCTGGAAGTTCTCCCATTTTAACGCTACCTCGGCTGGCGTGGCCCCCTTTTTCTTTGCCCACCTGTGTTCCCTTGATGCCTCTTGTCGTTGCAGTATGGCTTCCCTAATGTCTTTATCCCACCCTATTTTTGGTTTGTGCTTTTGCATTGCCCTTCCTCCGTGCCTAACATGGGCCTTTACCAGTTCTCTTTTAAAAATGTATACTACATCCCGATATGTCCATTTTCTTTCTGGTTGTGTAGATGCAGTGGTCTCAATTGCTTTGGCTACTTCCCCTATTTGTGCATCATTTAGATTCGTTTTGCCTTTTCTTTCCAGAGTTCGTGTTTCTTGTTTTGACGTGCAAAATTTAATCTTCATTCTCTTATGGTCGCTCCTAAGCTTTTTGTGCCCTCCTCATCTATTTCCATTGCTCCTAGCCTGTTGTACTGTCTGTGTGACATTAAACAATAACCTATCGTTGAGCTTGAGTTGTTCCTTTCCCATGTTATTTTTCCCTCGCATTTCACTTGGGAGTTAACCATTACCAGATCCATGGCCTCGCAAAACTCTAACAACATTCTCCCAGTTGCATCAGTAGCCCGATCAAAGTCTTCCGAATGTGCATTCATGTCGCCCATGATAATTACTTCCCGGTTCTGGCCAATTTGCCTGATGTCCCTCACTATGCATGCCAAATGTTGTGTATTTTCCTCTCTTGAGTTGCTTCCTGTTTTGAGATATACAAACTCTAGAAGCGTGTCCTGACCCGCCTATTCTGCCTTTTAACCAAATATGTTCTTTGCAGCTTTCTTTTTCCCTTTCCCAGTCTTGTCCTCTCACTAATGCCCCCAGACTCCCAACTTTCCTTTCCTTCTCTCTCTGGTTGCATCCCACCCAAGTTATAGCCTGGTATATACGGCGGCTCTTCCATGTCTCTAAGGTGTGTTTCCGCTAAACCATACACTAGTAAAGTCTCAGCTTCCACTTGCTCCTCGATCTCTTCCCACTTTAATCTGTTTCATCCCCCTTGCATGTTTATGAAAGCTATGTTAAGTAGCTTCATTTCTCCTGTTTCTGCGTGGCTTTCTCCCACCTTCTCTGGGTACCTCCCCCAAACCCACATTACTGCTCTCATCTACCCGTTTGCTTTCCGGTATCCCACCGATGTGCCCACCCCGTCTCCCCTCTCCTACAGGCCTTTCGCCTCGTTTCTGACAGGGTTCCTTTCCTTGAGAGCTTTGGGGCCTCCTAAAAAAGCCACCGTCTTCCGTGCCATCCGGCACCCAACGGCCCTCCCCACGTAGGGGCTGATATGGATACCGCTCCCTTCAAAATCTTGCTCTTTATTGTTGCGCACATCCCGCTTCATGTCAATCACCTTGAAACCCACCTCCCTTCCCCAGTCTCCAGATGTCCTGGCTTGCGGCTATCACAGCTCTCTCATTGTGAGTATAGCACTGTGCAGACATGGATCTTCTGTACGTTGTCTGATGTCGCGCTGAAGTCCCTCACCCCCCTGCGCAAATGAAACCGCTTCCCCACCCCTCCCCCATTACCTCGTAGTACATCGTTCAGTCCCCCGCTATCATCCCGACGTTTTGGCCTTCTTTTGTCCCCCATAGTTTCTCTTTCACCGCCTCGATCACCGTCCTCATTGTCTGTCCCGCAAACACCCCAATCCGGACCCTGGCGTCCCCCTTCACCCCTGCACCTTTCCATGTTGCAGTCCCCTGCTGTGATCGCGTTGCCCCCCATGTCCTCCCTACTCTTCGTGAAAGCAGGCGCTTTGTATCCGAGGGTGAAGCGCTAAAACAACGGACAAGTAAACAAACAACACGGAGCGCTCTGTTTTGTTTGTCTCTTTTAGTTGTCCGTTATTTTTAGTGATTTTACCCTCAGAAATATGGATCACCAACTAGACCAAGTGCATACCCTTCTACAGGGCTTTGTCCTTTGGCTTTTCCTCCCCTTTTTCCTTTTCTTCCCCTTCCGCGTGATATCGATTCCCCCTCTAAATTTAGCAGGAAATGTACTGACGAACGAACAGACGGATGGAATAAATTTTAACATTGGGAATGGCGTAAAAAAAAATCATGCTTTAAAAAAAAAAAAAAGCGCAGGATTTACCGGGCAGGAGTGGCGTAGCCGGTGATACTGAACAGACAAAGACGACGACCGCCGTTGCGATTCCCTTTTGGCGCAGCTTGATTGAATCTATAGAATCTTAGGGTCGGCTGCGCTAAAATGCAAAACGGAGCATATATAGCTAAAGCGTCATGACTCCGTGCTCGCTGTGTAATATTATATATACGTATATGGCGCCTCGTTTCGTGTCGTTCCTATAATACGTTCTTTGACGTGGCCTCCGGCAAGACCGAGGTATAGCGCTCGCAGCCAGAACAGGCGCGCGAGGCCAGCCGTTGACGAGGACACCTCCGTCAAGAAAAGAACGAATGCAAAATAACGGGCGGGGATAATTCGCCGTTGTTGTTTCGGACCATTTTTGATTAATACTCCGCGAAAGCGTGACTCGAAAAAAAAAATTGAACAAAAAAAATAATGTTTACGCAGAAAAAAAAAAAAACGTTTTTTCGGAAGTTTGTTTACTTAATTAATTATATGGCAATTATCGGCGCCCCGCTGTCATTAGTTGCGTTGCTTTAGAATGTATATCCGTGTTTTTTTGTTTTCTTTTTTTACGTTTTGAATTTCCGGTGTTGGATGAATGAGCGATTTGTTTCGTTTTTAAGGGGTTATAATGACAATAAAGGGTCGTCAATCCGTACGTCTCTTAAGATACGGTGGGGTTGAAACACTTGTTTCTATATTTGAGTATCACGAAGATACATTTGACTTAGACCACCGCTGTCGTGCTGCTCGTCTATCCTACCAAGGGCGCGGCGTTCGCTGCGCGCGTGATGACGTAATTATCTGCGGAACACGCCTCATGTTCGGATCATGTTTGCCTCGTGCATGTGTATGCTTCCGAACATCTCTGTAGGCAGTCTTGGTATGACCAATGGAAACAGGACCATCGTACAAGGAAATGACACACCTCCCACAGTGTCCAAAGACTTTTTTTTGTATAATGTATTAGCAGTTTAACCGCGGCTTAACGTTTCTCAATATGTTTCACTAATTGTCTCAAATATATATGTATATATTTTTTTCGTCTTTGGGGGATTTTGTCGCCGGAATTATATATCCGTGCGTCAGGCATGTGGGCAAAAACGAATCCGAATGGGATACGCAAGCTCGGGACAACAAGATGAAAAAAGCTGTCGTCGTCCTCTCCACACTTCCACACCACTACTTTTAGCATCTTTTTTTTTTATGTCAACAACGTGTTCCTGTAGACGCGAACCTTGGAACGGACGAAAATAATAATAAAACAATACACTCACAAAAAAAAAAAAAGACTGTAAACAACAGTATTCGTTTTTTTTTATTGGTTTTCAGTCTAGCCCGTATAGTGGTATCTCTTTACAGAATAAACAGTGATAGTGAACGAAGAAACATTATTGCAACATTGACAAATCGTTTTTCTTTTTTTTTCACGAGGGAGATTGCAACAGCAGCAGAGAAAACGAGCAGAAACAAAGTAAACTTCATAAACGTTACTTAATTATTCGGACTACGTTATATGATTGGCCTGCCCTTGTACGCATTCACAGGTATGTCCACTCTGTAGACGAGAAATGTAAACCGGCGCAGTATGACTGCTAACCCGGGATTCTTTAAAATCGCGGTCTCACTGTTCGTACGCCGTACAAAAAGACACGGCTGCAATCATGATGAAATAATTACCCGCGGGCACACCTGGGGCATATGCTCGAAGCACTTCATACATATGTGTGCTTCGACAAAAAGTAAACGATTACACTTACTCTCGGTTAAAAAGTATCCAATTAGATTTCTCGATTACTTAAAAAGAACAAGAATAAAATGGCCGTTACTTGAAAAAAAAAAATAAAGAGAGTAACCCTTACTTTTTTTTATTACTTAAAATTATATGAAAACGACGCGTTTTTTTTTTCTATGCCGGCTTGAAAAACTGGTCTTTCGTGCCGTCCATTATTGGACTATATTATCGCCGACCTGCGTAAAAGCTACTGATCTTCTTCACTGGCCAATTTCAGTGAAGCGCCGTCCACCTGTCGGAGACACGGGTCCGAGTGATATCTATTTAGAAACAAACAATGCCATTAGATAGGGGGGGGGGGAGATAGTAACGGTGACGAAGTAATTTTAGTGCTTCCAGAAGTAACCGAAATACTCGCGATTACCTTTTTTTTTTTTTAATGCGGAAAGCAAGTTGTCTGCTTTTGGCGCAGGACTTGCGGCAGCGTCAGAACGACGCCGAGCACTGATTAGCTCTGATTTAAATGATTGTGGGTAAACCTCAATGCTAAATTCCTTGAGGTCTACCCACTGTTTCTTTCAAACAGCCAATTTTGTCTATTGCAGCTCCCCTGCCCGTTTCGATCTGGACGATATTTACAGACTTGCACGGCACCCGTTACAAGTAGTCAAAGTACTGGACATCGAATACCTTTCTGGAGTAATTCCTTAATGATTTGAATATATATCTATGGGGACCGCAAGTTCGTCTGCTTCTTTTGCAGGGTGTGGTGACGTCAGAGGACGCCAGCTCTGATTGGCTCCGATTGAAGGATAGTGGGCAGACCTCAGGGCATACAGCGTTGAGGTCTATACCCACTATCTTTCAATGGGAGCCAATCAGAGCTCGGCGTCTCTCTGACGTCACCACACCCCTGCAAAAGAAGCAGACGAACTTGCGCTCCGCATACATCTTGCACAAAATGCGGTCTGCGGACAAGGCGCGTTTCTTGCTCGCGCGACGGCGGCCAGCTGCCACCTTGGTCGCACAAACACCGTCTGCAGGCAGGTTCCCGGCATACACAGAGGTACGAAGCAAATATGCTTCGTCTGGTCGCTCGAAGGGTGTTCGCAGACAATTCTGTCATCGTGTCTGCAGAGAAAACTCCGCGTCTTTTTTTACGATGCATGAACAGAGTGGCCGCGGATTTTCGCCGCAGCACGCGTGGCGGTAAAGCATCTCCCGACCAATGGGGACAGCAAGTCGTCTGCTTCTTTCTCAGGAGTGGCGGTGACGTCAGAACGACGCCGAGGTGGGTAGACCTCAAGGCATCTAGCATTGATGTCTACCCAATATTCTTTTCAATTAGAGCCAATCAGAGCTCGGCGTCGCTCTGACGTCACCGCCACTCCTAAGCAAAGAAGCAGACGACTTTTTCTCGGCATAGCGCTAATGCGTCCAAGTTTGCTGGCCACAGTCCGTAACGCCACAATGCCGCCCGAGACGACGTTCCTAGAGTATTTTTTTCTTCTTTCTTTGTATTTTTTTCCATCTTTTTTTGCGACGGCACTCCATTTTTGCTGAAGCGGAACGTATACGTTATCATTCTAAATGGGAGCTTCGAAGCAGAACCGTTCACCGAGCCTTTTAGACGGCGAGGGAGGGTATTGCTCCGATTCGGCACAAAGAATATAGACTTTTCGCCCTATGCAAAGTTGCTGGGAATTTTTTTGTTTCTTATCGTGTTCTTTTTCTTTTTTTTTCGTTTTTCTACGAGTTGAAATGTTGGGTAACAATGTGGCTTTTCTATAACGAAAGTAGGGCCCTGACCGCGAATGTCGGCTGAAGGAAAGAGGCCGATCAAATTTCCCCCGCGTCGCGGCGTGGGAGGCGGGAAGGGAGTTTGGACCGAGAGAAAATTCGATATGTCGCCAACTCCCGCGCGCGCCTGCCGCGCGAGAGGAGCTAATTAAAAGTTCGGAGATCGAAATTGTCCTCCCGCCCGTGTGCTGCTGGCTTAGACGCGGGGTTTCCTGAGTACTAGGCGGGTTTAAATTGAGGGTCGGCCGACAGGTGTCACGTGACAGGAATGGTGCCGGAAGTGCTCGGACAGCCTTCCCGAAAGGACTTCTATCGGCAGTCGAGCCGCAAATACGCCACACGAAATACATTCTGCAGACAGGTTCGAAACATGAACATGTGTACAAAGCAAACATTCTTGGAACATCAATGAGACATGTTCGCAGTGGAGGCGATGTGAGCTGCAACTGCACTTCTTGCTTCTTTTGCGTGCCTGACGGTTTTTGAACAAACAAAAAAATGTTTTTGGTTCAAACAGGTAACGTAATGCAAAAATTAGATACCTTTTTCTTTCTTTTTTTTTTGACTAATCGAAGAATAATGCAGTTACCGAGACCGCAAAGGCAGAGAAGGGTCCAATTGGGTGTTGCTACTCGTACTGTCCGCGGTGGAACATCGATCGTGGGAAATAAAACCTTAATTGTACTTCTTAGACCAGCACCGTTATAATTGAGTCTGACATCACTCCTATTTCCGTCTGTTTAAGCGTAATTAACCCCACTAAAGACGTCACAGAGAACGTTTGACCAATCGCGGACTGCCGACCACGGTTTCGTTTTTTAGGTGCTCACGGCTCCATTACACCTTTTTCGCTGGGTTAAGATTGCGCTTATATCCTGGACGTTTTTAGAGCGCAGCTCTTAGGCGCCGTTTCCGGCTTGAGCGGCGTCGCCGTCGGCGTAACCGCGTGGTGCATGATGGGTAAATTTCCCCGCTAAATTTAGCGGAAAATTTTCCCCGCTATATCTAGCGGAAAATTTTCCCCGCTAAATTTAGCGGAAAATTTTCCACGCTAAATCTAGCGGAAAATTTTCCCCGCTAAATCTAGTGGAAAATTTTCCCCGCTAAATCTAGCGCAAAATTTAGCGGAAAATTTTCCCCGCTAAATTTGGCGGGGAAAATTCCCCCCCTCCTCGAGGTCAGGTGACCCCCAGGCCACGTGACCCCCCTCCCCTCCCCCCCCCCGGTGCCTTCCCCTCCTCCTCAAGAGCTGCGCTCTAATTCGGCGTTACAGAGAGTTCTAAACGGCTTTAATTTTTTTCCTTCGGGGTGACAAAAAAAATTGTTTCGCCCATACTGGAAGTGACGACATTCAGGAGAGGAGCTGGAGAAGAGGCTCCACTTTGTAAAACACAACGCTCCTCTCAGTGCCTAATGCGGCGAAGCGCGTTTGGCATTAAACGGAGCTTTGTTCGTGTGGATGCCAGTTTTAATGAAAGGGCGACGACTGGTACTCTTCCCTTCGCGTGACGTCATAAAAACTTTGCGTTCGTACTGGCTGGCGGAGTGACCCAAATTTCTCCGAGGCGAATGGTGGGGGCGCCGCCTCTGGCGATCTTTTTATGCAGTTTTATTTCATTGACACGTTTCATTATTGGGTTGACATAGAGCCATTAAATGAGCCACGCTTAGAGTATCGGACCGGCACTCCGTTCCCCGTTCTGCAGTGGGCGCCGCCATCTTGGTGATTAGTGCAGAGCAGACACAACTGTCGATCGTCACAGTTTAAAAATGAGAACTTCCTCAGCTTAAATGCGTTGCTAGAACACTCAGCTGATATTGTTTTGCTCTGTCGCGAACTGTTTTAAGATTTCTGGAGGACGGAAAGCGTTTTCGGCAATTTCAGGTAAAGCTTCAGATAACTGGCAGCAATGATATTAAGCACCAAGATAATAATAATAATAATAATAATAATAATAATAATTTTATTGCAAATGAACAAAACATATGTTAAGTCAGACCTGCCTAAGCCACATTGGGCTTGACTGGCAGCGTCTTACAGTAAGTGAAACCATGCCGTTTGCAAAAGGAAACATGTAAAATAAAATCCACACAAAGAAATTAGAATAACAAAGCAAACTATTGGGCACTTTACGAACTAAAATTCCTCAGGGCTTTCTTAAGCTTGTATT
Source organism: Ixodes ricinus (assembly GCA_037355805.1). Taxonomy (NCBI): domain Eukaryota; kingdom Metazoa; phylum Arthropoda; class Arachnida; order Ixodida; family Ixodidae; genus Ixodes; species Ixodes ricinus. Next base: position 16,053 of record JAZHYW010053462.1, read on the forward strand.
TTGTTCTTAAATTTAGAATACTAGAAGGTAGTTTGTTCATAAATGCTGGTACATAGTAACTCCGAGCTCTTTTTCCAAATCTTGTCGAACATCGAGGTATCCGGTAACGCTCTTTGGGTCTAAGAATACGAGAAGGTACATAAGGAACTTTAAATTGACTATCCCAAAAATGCCTATGAACAACAGTTTCCATCAACAGCGAGTTAAAATCAGGCAAATGCAGTGCTTTAAACACGTCAATGTCCTCACCAAGGCATAAATCATAGGAAATGTTTTTTAACAAAGAACGCAGAATCGAATTAATTCTAATTTGCCAACGCAGAGCACAATGACCATACACGGTAATACCGTAACGGAGTACACTGTAGACAAGAGCATGTACAACAATTTTTCGAACGGATAGTGGCATAAAATATCTCGTGTTATGTAGCAAACAAGACACTGCACGAATTTTCTTACACACATGAGCAAGATGAGTGTTCCAGGTTAGGTCACTGTCAAAGAATAGGCCAAGATATTTTATAGAAGATGTATGCTGTATAGGCTCACATGCACATGCTAGACATCTAGACGAATGTAATCGTAAAGAGGAGGTCATACTAACTTTTTTCAAAGGGTTGTGGAAACATATTAGCTGCGTTTTGGATGCATTAACTTTAATTAAATTAGCTTCAAACCAGTCCATAGTTTTAATTGCCGCAGTTTGTAAAGACGAAAAGGCATCTGAATAATTGGACGCTCTAGATAAAATAACGGTGTCGTCAGCATATTGAAATAGTGAAATCGGTACCGCCATGGAGAGGTCATTAACATAAAGATTATATAACAGTGGACTTAAGACCGAGCCCTGGGGGACACCCGCTTTGATTGAAAAGAATCCGCTTTGATACCCTCCAAATGAAACACATTGACGCCTATCCTGTAGAAAGTTTTCCAGTAAATGTAAAAAAGAGCCTCGAAAGCCTAACTTTGAAAGCTTTCTTAACAAAATGTGATGGCTAACACTGTCAAATGCCTTGCGGACATCAAGGAACAGTGCGCAGGCGACTTGATTCCGTTCAAAAGATAAATTGAGCATATCAGAAAAGTCCTCAAGGAGCGTTTGAGTACCTCGGCCTTGTGTGAATCCGTACTGATAAGGTGATAGTAAACTGTGTTTATCTAAAAAGCTATTCATAGTTATCCACAAATGTTTTTCCAGTATTTTAGCAAAGCAAGACAGAATGGAAATAGGTCGATAATTTTGTACGTTATTTCGCGCACCTCCCTTGAATAAGGGAATCACCAAAGCAGTTTTCATTGCTAATGGAATGATACCATTAGATATAATCTGATTAAAAATCGAAAGTAGAACAGCTCTAATTCCTTCAAAGTTTCTGCGCAAGTCATTAACTGAAATACTGTCGATACCTGGCGATTTATTGGGCTTAAGGCTAAAAAGGATTGACCTAAGCTCTTCTTCAGAGAGGAGAGGAAGATAAGCCGAGTCTAAGACACTATTGTTTAAGGTACATGAAGCTGGGTGTTGTCCTGCAATACCTGATACTTGAGAGAAAAAATTGTTAAATTCATTAGCAATGCTCTGTCCATCAGTAGAGAATTGCGAAAGAAGGTAGCTATCATTGCTTTTAGTGCGCTTCTTCGTACCGTGGAGATCGTTGATGAGCGACCAAGTTTTTTTATATCAGAACGAGCGTCCTTAAATTTATTTCTAAAGTGCATGCGTTTGGCCTGACGAATCATGGCATTAACCTTATTTCTGTATTGCTTAAATTTCAACCGTAGCATAGTGTTACCGGGGGAGCGTTTTGACTGTGCCCATAGGAGATCTTTTTCTTTGATGGCTGCCAATATTTCTGAAGACATCCATTTCTGATCTATGTTACGATGTTTAATTTTTACAGTGCGTGTAGCCGCCTTTTTAAAAAGGTTCAACTGAGCTACAAACCGTTCATAACAGTCAGCTGGAGATGTAGTTAGAAGAAAAGTATTCCAATCATGTTGCTCCATAAGTTTATCGAAGTGCCTGGGATCAACTATTGACAACTCCCTCACAGCGCCAACATAAGTCAACGGGTTAGATATCTGTGTTAATGAACAACAAACAAAATAATGATCAGCAAGTTTAGTTTCAATAATTGCAGACTGGATTACTTCGTTCTGAGCTCGTATGTTTATATGATCAATGTTAGATACCACCAACTGGCCAGATAGAAACTCCTCCCGTGTTGCATTCTGAATTGTTGCTTTTAAGCCCCATTTAGACAAAACATCGAGATAGTCTGCGACTATGGTCACTGTGGGACGAAGTATGTCAATATTAATATCGCCATTTACACATACAAGCTCTTCAGATGAAAGAGAAGACAAAGCTAAATCAAATTCGGCCAGAAATAACCGTGCATTACAGCACGGGGGACGATAGATTGAAAAAAGGACCAGGGATAACAAAGGAGTGCTTAAGTGCAGCGTAACTACTTCTGCCTGTTGGAATGAAAATTTTAACTCAGTCACCGACCAAATATTTTTTATAAACACAGCCACACCCCTCCTCTTCCCATTGGGCGAGTATAAGAGAACACCTGATAGCCTGGTATGCTATACTTAGTGAGACTGTCCAAAGAAATGTTAATCTCGGTCAGTACAAAAGCATCAAAACAAGAGCAAAAAGGGGAGATTAATGCGAGAAAATGGTCCCAGTATTTCCGAATGCTTCGGATATTAACATGGGTAATACGAAAAGTATTACCTTTGAAACTTGTAAAAAAGTTCTGTACTTCTGAAAAGGAAACAAAAGTACGAAAGTCATCAGAGTCCATAATCAAACGGTCCTCTCTGGATCCAATATCCTTTTAGTTTATCAGTTCGAGGTCGTGTTCACATCTGATGCGCACTGGTGTTGCTTCATCTTGCCGCTTGGCAAGATGGCTGGCTAAGTGCCGTTTGCTCTGACGCGTAGCTTATATATAGTGGCGCTAGATTAATTGTTTATTCTAAGACTGAGAAAAATATCGAAAATTCCCAGATATATTATTTAAAGTACTTTCTTTTTTTTGCTTTTTTCTTGTTTTTGTGTGATCTCAAAGGCACGTAATTTGCAGCGAAACCAAGATATGATAATCTTACTCATCTTATCGTCATCAAGAAAAATGTCCTTGTGACATCAGCGAGGGTTGTCGAATGATTACTGCGAAACAATTTCCCGTAGAAAACCTGCGCTAAACAACCCTTGCGCTATGTCTTGAGGCAGGGTGTCTAACACTGCAAGTCGGCGGCCTTCGTAAGCTTATGGAAAGTAGTCTGTGGCGTAACGAATCGAAACCAGTATTATCTAGTTAGATCACCCGCATCCTAATCAGACTCTCGTTTTCTAATTACCAGCGAGAGTTGGAAAGAGAAAGTTTCCGGTTGTATTTGCATTCCTTACAATTGTTTCTTTGTGAAGTAAGAACGAAAAATGCATACCACCTGCCAAGTTTCTAATCGGCAGAGATTACGACCGCGACAATTAGTTCAAATCTACGGACACTCAGAAGTCGTGACGGTTTCGGGGTAAGCCAACTTTGTACCAGAGTGCGGTCGTGTAATCAGTCTTGCTTGACGCACGTTTGAACGCGTACAGCAGCAGCTGTACTGCACTGACCGAACGATCTCTCGACACCAGACGCTCGTTTAATGACGTGTCTAACGGGTATTTCAAAGGCCTTCGAACGGAAAGCCTTGGGCCGCGGTCAGACTGCTAATACATCATAGAGAAGAGAGTGTCCAGACACTGTCCGCGTGCTTCTTCCTTACATGACGGTCCTGACAGATGGGTCGTACGGAAAGCTTGCAGACATGTTTGGGGAATACGTATTGTACACATATACATACGCACCTTTAACTTTGCCTCCACGTGCCCGGTGCCGAAGCCCACAATCCCCGCCGATGTGAACACTCGTTGACTGCTCCAGCGTGTCCAGTGCCAAAGCCCACATTCCCCGCCAGTCTGGGACCTTTGGAACCCCTTGACGTCAACAGCGCCGAGGATGGCCTTTAACGCTTGCCGACAGGCGAACATCCGTTGAGGTTCGCGTTACAGTATACCGAGTCGGGATTTCTCGCCCGACAGGCGCGTGGAGCTCGCCCGTGGCCTTCAACGGGCATGAGATTCTCGGTGGGAGCGAGAGGGGGTCGGGAGGCAAAGGAGTCTGCCGTGTTATATAATGAGATAGCAGGGAGGTCTGGACAGTCTTCATTTGAGGGTCTTGATTTAACAGTTACGACAGGACGTGTCTTCATTTGGGAATCTTCATTTGACAGTCTTGACTTGACAGTCTTCGGTTAGAGGTCTTGATTAGAGGAGTCTCGACCCATAGGTAGTCTTTAGTAGAGAGTCTTGATTTATGGAGGGAGCCGTTCTGCTGCAGCCGCCACCGGAGGAGGACGAAACTTGGGGCGACGAGATGTGAGTTGATAAACTCTTTGTTTGAACTTGCTGTGTGGTGTGACTTTTTGGGGGACGATTGGAGCGTGGTTTGATCGTATCGGGCGTAGTATAGGGCCGAACGATCCCACGATAGAGAGTTCTAGGCAACCGTTTTTGCACATATCCCGTACGGTACGACGGGCCCTCCGGTACCAACTGCACATATGCGAGTCTTCTGTGGTAGCGCATGCGCGGTTCGTATCGGATGGCCCGTCGCACGTCGATGCGATGTGCCAAGACGCTTCCCTAAAACTCCCTAATATGTAGGAAGCAAGCGTGCTTCGAATATACGTCCGCAGACATTTCTGTTGCACATATCTGGAGATCGTGTCTTTTGTGGGACGCTACGAGCAGTGTGATTGCGGCTCTTAACGAGTCGGCGAACCGAGACTGTTGAGAGGCGCGCCCAGATTTGGAGTCGCGAGCTGACTCGCCATTCACCCTTCAGTATAAATGTCTTTTGCGACGCCCCTGAAACAGGATAACAGAAGTCCGGACACATTTGAGACTGCTATATGTTCGTGGGCGGTGTTCCAGAGAACGACAGAAAGCAATCATCCTGAATATCCAGGCACACCAATTAGCTCCCCTCAAATCGTTCAAGGAGAAGCCATCTGCCCGCCTTTGCGCATCCAACCTCCAACGTCAGCGTTGGCACCTCCTACGCCCCGCTATTTGTATCATCTTACGCTCTTCTCTAGTGTTACGGCCCGCATAGCCGGGAAGGTTAAGCAGGCAGTCGATCGTGAGACCTTCCTGACTCCCACGCGACATGCATATGCAAGTGGACGCCTTCGAGAAGGCAAGGTTACGGCCCGACGCCCGCCACGCGTCGTTCATCGTAACGGTACACCCTGGCGTCGTCCCATAAAGAGACCCAACGGACGATTCCGTCCAAGGGCGAAAGCGCGTGGACGTGGGACGAAAACCACGGCGGGAAGACAACGTCGCGCCCCACGCATAGTTGCGTCTTCAGGCTGCTTCCTCGAAGTTTGCCACTCCGGGGCAGAGTCATCGCGCCTCTGCTCGGCAACGATGTGGACCGACCGGAAACCGTTACTCTGCCAGAAAAGTAAATGTACTACTCAACTCGGCTCTAACCTTGTCCGACAACAAGAGAAGTAGAAGAAAGCGAAAAGAAACGGATTCAATAAAGATTCAGACAGCGTATAGGTCGGTCCGTCTTTGAGGTGGGGCGGCACTGGTTTACGCGTGTATGGATGGTTGAGAAATTTATCCGGTACAGCACCACTTCTAGCCCGAGTCTTCAACGGGCATCATGCTGTAATGAATGATACACGGCCGCACGCTGCTGCCATGCTCGTCCATATCGAATCTGGCAGGGGTGGAGATTGAAGGCAGGATCCCTGGGTTTTGCAGGGCGAGGTTTCGGATATCCGAGCTGTATCTCGCGACAACTCGGCGCTCGCAACTCGCAGCTCCAAATAATATATACTGCCGCGTGCGTGGCGGAGTAGGCAACGCAGACGCGTCGGCCACGTAGAGAAACGGGGTTCGGACCCCGCTCTGGCCTGGTTCTTTCCTTTGTTCTCAGCTCGGAGCGTGGAGCGAAAGCTTGCGCTGAGAACCTCCTGGGTTCGATCCCCGTCCCTGCCCATTTCGATCTGTATGAGTTTCGTACCGGCACGCGTTCGTGTTTATCACTACTGCGTGATGCACGTTAAAAACCCCAGGTTAGCGGTTGTACTGCACTGGCTAAATTTCTCATCTACAGCTAAGCGACCGCGGTCACCCGTTGAGACGTACCAACATCAAGGCTGTATAAACATACAAAGCAAGACAAGTTGTTCTTTTTCTTGTGTCAGTCAATGTCTTGGAAAGTTCTATCCTATTCTCGGGTGTCATCTTGTGTTCGGGTTCCGAACTCTATTGAATGTATACCGCGCGTATAAGAGCAGCGGGATCACGCTAATTCGAGACATGATAATAGATGACAAGATCATTTTACCTTTCTCTTGAAGTTTGTTCGCACAAGTTTACTTAAGTAATTTTCTTTCTATTTTTTTTTAAATTTCACATTCGTTTACATTTTTTCTTTATCGGTGACAGCATAATGGGTTACAGTAGAGTGCGATTTTACTCGATTCCGAGCTGTAATCTAAGCGAGGCGAACGGGTTGCGTCGGAGAACTTGCTTCTCTCTGGCGCACCGAGACCGCAGTTTCTGTCTCTGGCGCCATCCCTGCGTGCTGCTTCCGCGGAGGTCGGCGCGCCCACGCCCGTCACCGAACGAAGCGGGGTCGAGCTCTCACACGCACAACAAGAGACGACGGTGGGCGTCCGACTCTCGCGTCTTTCTGGGCGCCAAGAGCACGCCCCGACCTTTGTGTCGTCGGAGCTGCTTTCTGAGCAGCCGTTGGAACACAGTAAAGGGAACGGTTCTTGCTCCGTTTTCCTTACCTCGTTTTGTGTGCCCATGAAGGAAGAAGGATCGCGTGAAACATCACAGGTTTGTTTTTGCCGCGCCGAATGGTGCTGTGCCTCGTCAAGGAGGCGCCAGGTATTCGTTGTGGAGCTTCTCTCGTAAACGGGTGTACACACAATCGCGAGAGAGCTCGTGGCTTCAAATGCTGCCTCCACACTATGTTTCTTGTTGCCTTTTTTTCTTTTGTTTTCTTTTTCTATGAAGAATGTTTTAGACAGACTTTGAAGCACCCTCGTGTATTTATCCCTCGATCCGTCTGCGCTTTGTTTTTTTGGGGTGAAACGGACTCCGGTACTATAATAAACCATTCCAATATTCACCTTTTGCGGTGTGCCAGCTTTCTTGACTGGGTTGTAGAAACGACCATAAAGTATATTTACCTAATTCAAACGATAATACAGTTAACCGTAACATAAGGCTATAATTATCGTTATGGTCGGCCGCAAATCAGTTGGCGGTCCTCCACACGTGGCATGTCAGCTCGACGTCCAGCAGACCGCGAGCTGGTTCGCCGATTGCAAAGGAACCTCTAAGCGGTAGACACAGCTGCTTATACATCATTCAAAAGGCAGCCCGCGGACACTGCCCGAGTTGTGTTGCCTCCTTCTATGGCAATCTTGTCCCACTGGTTATGCAAGAGCTGTCTGCACACATGTTGAAAGCATGCACATGTGTGAAGCTGGACATACTTGAGTCGCACATGTTCTCAAATAATTCAGTCATCATGTCATCATGTCGTGTCAGGGAGTTTGAATTAAACCTGAGGTCCTCTCCATGTGCCGAAAATCTCGACCCGCTCCACCTGCCCGAGCTCGCTATAGCAGCTACCAGACGCACGCCAGCGAAGAGGCCATCATCACTCTCGTGGCCAACTTTCGCGAACACAAAGAAGGTCATAGAGGCAGAACGGGACCTCCCTCCTTGTTTACAATCGTTCCCCGCATACCTCAGCCGGGATCAACAAACACACACCCTTTAAGACCCTTCTGTGTGCCACTTCTGAAGCGGAGCTTCGCCTCTCTCTCTCTCTCTCTCGTCTTCTTGTTTACATTTCATTTTCCTTTTATTTTCTACTCGGTAGCTCCCGTAAGTTCGTCGTATTACGACATGGCGTGCACTCCACTCTTTGGAATTTTGTTTTGCGTACCGTAATTCGCTGCCGGGACGTCACGCAGCTAAAGTTCCACGAGCGAGGCGTTGGCCGCGGTAAAGGATTTTGCATAATTGGGTCTGGTTCACTTCCAAGGACTCGTATGTCTGAGAACGGGGAAAAGGCCACGGTTTTTGTTGATGTTTTATTTATTATTTTTATTTATTTATTTTCATTTATGTTTTGCGCGGAAACTTACCTCACCGAAACACTCCCCGCTGCGGTTGGTGGTTTGTTTTACACCAAGGCCTGCATGCGGCCCAGATTGGAACGAGGTCTAAACAATTTTTTTTCTACAGTTTGTTTGACTGCAGCGGTAAAGCACCATAGCGAAATCGTATCCGTATACCTCACTGGAGACTCAAAGACAACGATAGAGCTACAGTCTCAAAATGCTTTTCGATCGTTCAATTGCCTCTCTTCTTTCATTTCCTTTCTAAATGACAGCATTTTTTTTTCACATGCGTTTTAGTTTAGTTACAACTCGCCCACCTTTTATCGCACATTTATGGTCTACGTCGTCATATATTGAACAGCGCCAGACATTGAACAGTGTGATTTATTCTTACACATTTCTCGGATGACGAAGAACTTGGTGCCGGTCGAGCTTTGCTCGGAGCTCTTCGGAACTTGAGTAGAACGTACAACCTAGCGCTCTGACGGAAGAACGACGCGTAACACATGAAGCCAGGGTCAGACTTGTCTCTGGACGAGCGAAGCCGATGGACACGTACCACTCAATCATCCCGCTGACATTACGTTGTATATGTAGTATACGAAGAGTATATACTGTAAGGGAGGACGGGAATAACCGAGAGTTTTAGAGAAATATTTTCGCACATTTCATACGGTACGATAGGCTCTCCTCTACGAACTGCGCATGTGCGAGTCTTTGTGGTAGCACATGCGCAGTTCGTACCGGAGAGCCCACTGTACCGTATCGTATGCGCAAAAACGGTTCCCTAAACCTCTGTCCACTGACTTGAGCACGGAAACCTTTGTTCTATTCGTCTTAGAGTCAGCAAACTTTGAAGTAGGATCCGCCGTAAAGTAATCTTCTATTATCGCTGACAGCTTGAAAAACTCGAGGCGAGGAGAGACCCGAACATCGAATTATCGCTCTACAGCCAATCAGATGGCTGCATTCGCTGATGAGAAGGCCAAAGAACCAATCAGGGTTCAAGAAGCCCAAAGCAGCCCCCGAAAAAGGCGTCAACTTGTCTATCTTGTGTTGGCTGTGCTTCAAAGACAACGCTAACAACGAACTTTGACGCCACAGCCCTGCACGTTGTGCGAAATGGCAGGATAAAAGGGAACAGACACAACATTCTTTCACACTGCTTTCTCCGGAGGGCAGAAACAATTCGTTCCATCACTTTCGTCACCACACTGGAGATAACCACCTGTCTGTAAGACTGTAACCCGCCTCCAAAAGGCGCTCCAGCGGCAAGGCTATTGCCCTCTCCATCCAATATATACAGGACTTTTTGCATGCGTTTCTTATGACAGAAGCAACCAGACCTCTCTTCACGGTTTTCGAATGGCAACTGTCGGCGGCCAGTAAAACATTTGCCGCAATTCTTTACCCGTATCTCCAGCAGAGACCACTGCTGGTATACAACCTTAAATCCAAATACTGAATTTCGCCATGGACAGGCTGCTCCTTCGTGAAAGTTAACTCAGGGCATTTATCCAGCACACACTGCTTGATCGCCTGCACCAAAGTTCCCTCGAAGACACAAATCAAAATATCATCTACGAATCTTTGGACTATGCACCCTATTCATATTCGCCCGCCATCTGTCGGACGTGGCGCCAACCTTCCTTCCGACGCCATCTTTGAGGCGACTGGCAAAGCGCTGTGGCCGTTTGCGGCGTGTGAAAGCGACGCGCAGCGACCGCACGACTGCTCTGTTCCGCTACGTATTCAACGAGGAAATAAAATTAAAAACAACCGATGTAAAGATTCGGATCGTATTGCTTTTCTTTTCAAGTTAAAGGTATTATAGCCAACGTTTGAATAGCCGTAGCGCTTTCCTGTACTATTCATGCTCCTAAAAAGAGCACCCGCGCGTTAGTGTTGTGTGCTTTACAGGGCTCCTAAACCTTTCTTAATATATGACACTTTCCACAATGGCATGAAGGGCTCATGATATTTGTATGTAACAATCAGCGAGCATCTATTATTTTATGTGATTTTTTGGGAGCTTGATGTTGTCTAGCATCGTAGCTTCGCTCCCGCAGAGCAACGGCGAGGTCTAGTCAACATCACACAGTTACACTGTTGTGCGCTTTTTTCTTCTTTTTTCGCTTAAGTAGGTCTTTTACACCCGATTGAAGGCTGATGCAAAGTGCAGAAGAGCTAGGCAACGTAACAACTTCGTTTCGCACATGAATGATAAAGACACGGTGCTAAAAAGCAGAGGTGAACGCTCGCTTACTTTACGCTGTATCATTATTATCACGCGACTCTCACATTTCGAGAAACATTTTCGAGATGTAGACGAAAGCATAAAAGCTGGCTCTGACTGCTAACTTGACCTGGTTGGCGAGTTTAACAGTCGCGCTTGCTCGCTTCCCAACAGATCGGGTTCGCGCTGCGTGAGAAGCTCTTTTATTTGTAGCCAATACTGCAAGCAACCACTTTTATGAGCACTGGTCATATTCTATTGCGAGTAAGCATGAAATTCAAAAGCTCGCTGAGCAATGTGACCGCGCTACCAGGAGGAGCACATTAAAATGTCGCTGTCATTTATTCATTCATTTTTCCAAAGGGGCCGAAGAGTATATATGCTCAAGCACTGAATTTATTTGTTAGTATTATTATTAAATTTATAAAAGGAAACTGTTCCGGTTTTCCGTAGAATAGTTTTTTTTTCTTTTTTAATACGTTATATTCCGCGTACTTGCACTGCGGCGACAGGCCGGTCATTTCCTTTTACGCTTGTGTGCCTCGCATACGCTTGTGTGAGTATGCTAGTGTAGATCTTCAGCGTAGTTTTTATTTTTACCTGCAAGATTAAAAATACTACTATCGTAAATTCGTGCTGTATCACACGCACTCCTTATAATGATGTTTTGAGCTACCATTCGGTGATCTCCCCAAGGAACAAAATAAAAATGTATGTAATAAATTTAATTTCATGTTTTTTTGTGTGTGTGTGTGTGTGTGGAATCATATCTGCAATATTCCTAAGGTTAAGACAACGGGGAACCAAGATTAAACGTCCAACGCCCCCATCATAGAACTCTGCAATTCGGGTCTGCACGCGCTGGGTCAAGGCGCACTGGGTGAAGAACTGCTCGCAATCTTTAGACCCGCAGCCGCGAATTCCAAATAAAAACAAACTGTCACACAGGGACTGACGGCCCTGCTAAATATATCATACAAATCGTCCTTGTGCGAACCGGCATAATCAGCTGGTCAGGCAGGTTAACGCACGATTATAAAACAAGTGCGTGAGTCGGCTTGCTCTGGTGCTGGAATGAAGCTCATTTATTTAAAAAGTGATTCTCAATGAAACCGCTGAAAACAAACTTGCGCTTAATATTCGTAACTTATTCTCGAGCGGCTGACACCATCAATATACAAAAAACAAAAAATAAAAAAACACAAGAACATGCACGAACGCTACGCGGGGAGAGGGGTTTGTACTGCGGCGGGTGGCGGGCGACGGGGACGGTGGAGAAGCCTCGAAGCTGGCGCCGAGCCTCTGATAGTACCCGTGGCCGCCGAGAGATGGCGCTAATAATGAATAAGGTCTGATATGGACAAAGAGAATGGGAAAAGGCGGAACGAAGAGTCCCTAGTGGCACGTCGACAGGCACAGATGGTATCCCAATCAAGCTGGTGAAGAATTTGGATCCTAGATCTAAGGCAAAACTAACGGAGGTAGTGAGCACTTTGATAACAAAAGGAAATATTCCAGATGAATGGAAGCTTAGTAGGCTGAGTATTGTATATAAGGAAAGGGAGATAAATCTGATATTAGGAATTATCGTCCCATAACCGTGACACCAGTTATTTACAGGTTGGTAATGCAGATTATAAAGAACAGACTGGAGCAATGGGTAGATTGCGAGGGCATACTGGGCAACTACAGAACGGGTTACGGAAACAAAGAAGGTTGGAGGACAATATATTTTCTCTAACACAGTGTATAGAAATAGCGCAAAAAGAAAACAGACAGCTCTGGCTGGCGTTTCTGGATATCAAGGGTGCCTATGACAATGTGAACCAAAGGAATCTGTGGGACATAGTGGAGAGCTTAAACCTAGATGAAGGACTAACAGCAATATTAAGGAACATTTACAAAGATAATAAGGTGATTATAACATGGGAAGGAAAGGCAACGGGGAAAATAGAGATAAGACGAGGCCTTAGGCAGGGGTGCCCGTTATCGCCTTTGCTGTTTATGTTGTATCTGAGAGGATTGGAGGATAGACTAGAGAAGAGTGGGCTTGGATTCGACCTTTCGTACAGTAAGCTAGGCCAAAAAATTCAGCAATCCTTACCGGGATTGATGTATGCGGATGATATCGTACTAATGGCTAACAACAGGATAGATTTGCAGGAATTAATGAGCATCTGTGGTAGGGAAGGAGAGGAATTAGGTTTAGAATTCAGTAGTGAAAAATCAGCAGTCATGATTTTTAACAATGATGAAGTTGAGAGGCTGAAGATACAGAATATTACAGTTGAGAGAGCTAGTAAATACAAGTATCTAGGAGTATGGATATGTGATGGTGCAGAATATCTCAGTGAGCATGAAAAGTATATAATAGGTAAGGGCAACAGAAATGCAGCTGTAATGAAAAATAGAGCACTTTGGAATTACAACAGGTATGAGGTGGTGAGAGAGATTTGGAAAGGGGTCATGGTGCCTGGCTTGACTTTTGGAAACGCAGTGCTATGCATGAAATCCGAAGTGCATGCAAGACTAGAAATAAAACAGCGCGGAGTAGGTAGGCTGGCTTTGCGGGCACATTGCAAAACGCCAAACCTAGGGAGTACAAGGAGACATGGGATGGGCGTCATTTGAGGGCAGGGAAGCTGTGAGCAAGATAGAATTTGAGGATCGGTTGAGGCAAATGGATGGGGAGCAATGGGCACGAAAGGTTTTCAGCTATTTATACATGAGGAGTATAGACACAAAGTGGAGACAGCGCACTAGGAAATTAAGAGGAAAGTTTTTAGGCTATAGTGGAGTTACGGAAGAGCAGGTCTCAGTTAAGAAGAAAGTTAAGGCCACAGAAAGAGATCGGTGGCTAGAGGGAATGCAGACAAAGACGGCTCTGGAAAGCTATAGATTAAACAAAACAGTTATTGCCAAAGAAAGCATTTATGACAATTCTAGGGGAAGCTCATTGTTGTTTGAGGCAAGGACAGGTGTTTTGCGAACCAGAACATACAGAGCGAAGTACCAGGAAATGGATACAGTGTGCGCTGCTTGTGGAGAGGAGGACGAGACGGCTGAGCACTTGATACTCTGCTGTAAAGGGCTTCACCCTATGCCTACCGAAGACAACATAGATTTAATAAAGTCATTGAGTTTTAGAGACAGCGAAGGAAAAGTGGATTTCAAGACAGTAGAGATTACCAAGCAAAGATTAAGTGAATGGTGGCAGAAAGCGAGAGAAAACTAGGTATTTTCTTATTAACTGATGGCAAGGGGGTTTTATAGCCTCACTTTCTTTTCAGTGCGGAGTGAATATAGTTTTCACATTTAAATATTCTAAGCTTAAATGGTAAAACAAAATGGCTAGGTGGCGTAAGCTACCGCCCGATCCAAAGGGCTCAGCCGGATTCATCCATCCATCCATCCATCGTCTATTGCATCAGCATTTGACAAGGATGCTACAAAATCACTGACGTGATGATGCAAAGGGTTCAAAACTTTTTCCAACGAAATTGGTGCGATCGAAGGGCCAATACACACGCCCTCCTTCTGAATCAATCCTCCTTTGTACCCAACAACCGTAGAACTCAAGTAGCACTCCAAGATACTCATGAAACCGTCAACATCGATTCCAGACGCGGATTGAAATCTTACCAAGTTTTGTTCACACCAACATTTTACCCTCATCAGCAGTTCAGTCTGTTCCATCGAATAGTAGAGATCCTTAATATCTAAAGTTAAAATACTGCAAGGCTTGCCGTGATAAGGCGTTAACAACTGAATCAATTGCTCAGAGTTTCTTAAAGACAATGGATTATCAACCTCAACCCCTCCGAGAAATTTCTGCACAAAAACAGACAAGACCTTTCAAGTGCCGTTTTCATTCACAACAACTCTTAGAGGACACTCGCGCTTACGGCTTATTTCTTCTGCTGGTTTGAAAACGGTTCTTTCGTGCTGTCATTTTTATTATAATCACCGAATTATAAACTACTTATCATAGAGTTAATATAAAAAGCTGATGACGTTGGTTCGCTCCATGGGACAGTTAGTGCTGTCGCATTAACCTAGAGAAAAAGGTTTCATCCATTGTGGGGGCCCGTATCGCTGGCGACGCCTTAGTATGCACAAATAAGCAGCAAAACATCACATGTAAGTTCTGTACCTTTTCCTTTCCTAGCTTACTTTGCAGAAAAGTACCGGAATTGCGCGTCCTATGAAACAAAATTAGGATAACACGCGCGTGAGCAACTTCAGCTCGTCGAGGCAAAACGGATACGCCTGTAGATGGTTGAGCGTGTTGATTTCTAATTGACGATAAGGAAAGAGGGACATTGAAGGCCATGCTCGTCGTCTCACTCCTCACTCGGTGGCTTCAATGCGCACTCCAATCGCCTGTGCTGAAATGGTCTCTCGTTAACCCTTGGCTGTGGACTTCGAAAAGAAATTTGCAGGAAATCTCGGAATTATGGCCGACGTTACGCTATAAATTCTCTTTCGGGAGGCTTTTGCTCCGTATTCTCTGTGCCAACGGCCTCTGCTAATTATTCGTGCTTTCTTCGTTCTTCGTAACGGTAGTGATTGAGTCGCGTGCCTAAGGTGTCATCTCACGGTCTTTGTCATCTTGGTGCTAGCTCTGCCTTAAATTTCCGAATGAACGCTCACCCGTAATAAGAAAATAAAGGAGGAAAACTAAGAGGTAGGCAATCTCTACAGAGTGAACGTTAATTATTTCGGGATTTTCTTTCCTTTTCTTTTTCTTTTTTTGCGATAACTGAAAACATGTTTAGCGTACAAATAGATAGATAGATAGACATTTGATAAGGCGAGGCTTTGCAAAAAGATTGAAAAATAAAAATGCCTCAATCGGTACCGCCACGAGGGCACAGCCGATTTAACGCCAATATAACATAAAAAAATTGGGTGATAGAGTTCACCAAATATAAATTTAGAGAATAAATGCCAATTGATGGAAAGGAAATGAATAAAAAAAAATTGGTGTAAGAGAAAGTAGCGGAACCACCGCCAGGGGAACGGCCTAATCAACGGGTAGATTTATTTTGTCCCCCCTTTTTTTTCCCTCCTTTTTTTCCCTTTTTTCCTGAAGTTTACCCCCTCCCCCCTTAAGTTCACCTTGAACTTAAATTTAAAAAAAATTGAATGAATACTAATAATTTTAAAAATTATGACGCAAAAAAATATATAATAATAATAAAAGGTGAGTAAATCGAGTTAGTTGGCGTATTTAAAATCTTGATTTCTTCTATCGTTCTTTCTTCTCTTCTTTTCTTCACTTTCCCTTGTATTCTTCTCTTCTCTGTTCTTCCCCGTCCGTGTTGTGATGCTCTGATGGTCGTTCCTTGTTCTCTCTTTTGCCTGAATATGGTTAGTTGGGCCTGTTTTCCTGCAGCAAGAACATAATTATTTCCCGCCCCTTCATCCTAAAGAATGAAGTCTTTCTATAATATTTTCTTTTATTTCACTAGTGTTTAAACTTTTCTTTTTGCAAATTTTTTTTTCCATTTTTTTCAGTGCATAGGAGTTTTCTTTTGTTTTATCTACCAAGAGAGAAATCCTCCTCCCTCCTTTCCCTTTTTGTCAGATATTTTAAATTTACCGTGGTTTGTCCTTTTCTTTGTTGACTCTCTCAGGTATATTATTGCTCATTTATAAAGTTTCCGAATAGTGTATTACTCAGTCTTCGCCTCCAGCGCACCCAACGTGCATCTTGACATTTTTCATATGTTTTAAACTATTTTAAATTATTTATCCATATATATATATTTTTGTTGTTGTTTGTGTGTCAAAGTACTCCTTTTTTTTCATTTTATTAGTAATCCCTCCACATTTAGTACTCCTTTTTTTTCTCTTCTCATATTACTTCTATTTTTGCTTTTGTTCCTTTTCTCACTTCCCATTTCTCTTTTCCCCTTTAAAAAAAATAAATAAAAAATTCTAGTTTCCTTGTTTTTTTTCTTTTTTTTCTTCTTTTTTTTTTTGTCAACGGTCATTGTGTCATCTTCTTTTTCTGTTTCCTATCCGATCTGTGCTACCCGACCTTAGATCGGGCGGGGGCTGGCACATCCCAGGGCCGTACCTAGCCCCCAGTGGGCCTTCTCAGTGCCCACCAGCTCCAGATCCTTCCCCTTTTGTTGGCTGATAGGGGGAATTTCCGAGTCCTTTGGATCTTGTTTGCCGTTCTTGGGGTAGCAAGGGGGTTCCTGGCCCCCTCTCCCCTAGTCGTTTATGACTGGGCCTTTGTTGGTTCTTTTAACTCCACTTTCCAGTTCGTGCAGTTCGTGCAGTTTTTGCAGTTTGATAGCAACTTTATTTAAAAGATGGTGGAGATGAATCAGACACCTCGGTCCAGGCAGCCGCTGAGGGCCTTGTTGATGTGGGCCGCCAGTTGCCGTTGTTTTTGGAGGCTGACCGAAAAAGCCAGTCACTCCCGGGTGTAATGTGTGAGTGGTTAGTGGCCGACGGTGGTAAGGGGGCAATCCCACAGAAGGTGGTCCTGGTCGGGTGGGGCTAGGCAGTGGGAGCAGAGAGGAGAGAGGGGCATCTAAGGTGCGGCGGAATTAGTGGAGACGAGTGAGTGTGTGAAGTGTGCATGTTTGGGTAAGCTAGGGGTGGGGAGGAGGGAAGGCGCAACGGGAGGCAAGTAGGTCGGCTAGAGTTGGGGAGAGGAGGAGGAAGCTCAGGGGCGGCGTCACAGTCGTCAGCAGGGGCCCGGGAAAGCGTTTCGAGGGCAAGCTTATGAGTGTGTTCATTTCCAGCGACGCCAACGTGACTGGATAACCAGTGTACGTGAATAGGTCCTTTAACATTCTAGAGGAGGGGAAGTGCATAGGGGAATGCGAGGCCCCAAGCGAGGTGAGAGCATACCGACTTTGAGTCCGTGTAGGTGTGTGTGGTGCAGCTGGGGGAAGAGTTGTGAGCGGCATCAAGTACGACGGCGAGAAGTTCTGCTTCGACCGGGGGGCGCAGGGCTGCGTAATGGAATGTTCAGTGCGTGTGAAGTGATGAAAGCGAGTGCACCAAGGTTATCTTGAAAGGCTGCATCGGTGAAAACGGGACAGTCGGCGCTTTCTCGAGCAATCTTCCTGGTGGTATATGCAGCGCGAAGGAGACGGCGGGTAGGATTCCGCTCCCTCTCCATGTGGCCGGGAATCGGGGCTACGGTGACAAGGTGGAGAATCCCGTTGTCGAAGGCAGTAGGTTGAGGTCGGTGTGAATAGTGTGTGTATCCTAGCTCGTGCAAGATGAAGCGACCTGTTGGAGTTAGTGAGAGGCGGTGACTTTGATGGACGCGATGAATGTCAATGATGTCAAAGACTGTGGGCAGAGCGCCTAGTTGGACCAGTTGGCTGGTGTTGATGGCGATGGAGAGACCCAGGGCGATCTTAGACTTAGTCGCCTTAGGAAGAATGGTGTTTTTGCCGACCGAAGTACTTGTGAGGGATATGTATGGGGCTTGATAGCAAATGTGAGAAATTATGAGGGCGTTGCGAAGTTTGAGCAGGTCTCGTTCTTTCAGGCCCCTAGTGCGTGTGGCTACGCGGCGCATCATGTTAAGTGCAGACTGGCGGAGAATGTGCTGTACGGCAATGGTGCATTCTCCATCGAGTTGTATATGAAGGCCCAAGACTTTGAGGGTCTTTTGTGGTCGAATGGTATGGGTGTGATGCTGAAGGGTGACTTGAGGAGGGTGCCAGTGGCGGGAGTGGATGAGGAGCGAGGGAGGGTTTCTCGACCGAGCAAGCAAGACCAATAGTGCGGGCTGCTTGATCAACAGCTTCAAGGGCGGCCTGAATAGAGTCTTGTATGTGTCCCGGACTGCCTTGATTGATACAAATGGTGAAATAATCAGCATAAAGAGAGTACCGGATGTCCGGGAGGGGTTGGAGGACTCGGTGGATACTGCGCATGGCGAGATTGAATAATGTTGGAGAAAGGACCGCCCTCTGAGGGATATACCTCTCTGCTGGTGAGAAACAGCCTCGAGCTTGTCTTCTCCAATTTGCACAGTAAGGGTGCGAGATCTAAGAAAGTCTCTGGCGTAATTATACATCTGCACGCTACATTGTGAGTGGGCGAACTCTGAGAGCATAGCGTCATGGTCTACGTAGTCGAAATCCGTCGTTAGGTATATAGCTGGGATAGCTCTTCATTGGGCTGTGCTAGCTGAGACTGCAAAACATCTTCGTGTATGCGAAGCAGTGTGTCTTGGGTGGAGAGGTGTGGACGGTAACCAGTCATAGTGTGAAGAAGTGCTTGGGTATCTTCAAGATATTGTTGGAGTCGATTGAGAGTCGTGCGTTCCATAACTTTACAGGCATGGGAGGTTATCGTGATGGGCCGAAGATTCGGGAGTTCTACCGGTTTGCCCGGCTTTCGAATGAAGATAATGTGGCCCTTCTTCCAGAGATCACAGAGAGGTAGTTGACCTGTCCAGATAAGTTTGATGGCATGTAGGAGATCCTCTTGGTCAGCATCTGAAAGATTTCAAGGAGAGCTGTGGTGACCGAGTCGGGTCCCGGGGCTTTGGAGCCTCTGCACTGACAGAGCGCTGCTCGGAGCTCAGCGTGGGTGAACTCCTCGTCATCTGCCGGATGAGGAGAACTTTAACAGTCAGAATAGCGGGGTTGGTATGCAGAGGCGACATAGAGTCGCTTTGTGGAGGTCAGCAGAGTATCCTGGTCCGTGTGTTTATTGATGAGGCCGTTGATCTTGTGTGTGGTCATGGTCTGGGTAGAATCCGCAGTCATGATGGCTCGGAGGGTACGCCACGCCTTGGCAGATTCCGCGTGTTCTGAAGTTCATCATAGTTGGCATCCCAATGTTCCCTGTTGAGTTGGTCCGAGTATTGTTTGGATGTGCGCATTCAGGCGATCGATGCGAGCACGGAATTTGCGGTTCGTTTTGCGACGAGTCTACCGTTTCAGGAGAGAGGCGCGTTCCTCCCAGCTATGCACAAGGTGTGTGTCGATCTGAGGATTAACCTCGTTGGTGGCAAGTATCATGGCGTGTTGATCAAGTGTTTGTGTAAGTTGTCGAGTCCTGGTAGGTATGTCTGGGAAGGGAGGGTCATTGCGGTCCTCGTCGGTGCCAATCGGTGATGCGAATAGGTTTCCTTCAGATGGGTTTTGGGGTTACGAAAACCGCGAAATGTAGGATGGCGTGGTCACTGCCCACATATTCGTAAGTGCGTACAAATAAAACTAACGTTTAATTTCAATTTGTGCTGCTCCTAATCTTATAGTATGATGAGTTGCAAGCCCGTCACACTTTCATACACGCGCATGCGCCACATGCTTGCACGCATATCTGGCATTAGCCGGAGCGTCACGCTTTAATGCTTTAAACCAAAGGTCTCCAAACCCCAGCCCGCGGGCCAGGTCCGGCCCTGCCTAAGCCTTAGTTCTTACCGGCCCGCAGATGGACGCGGTCATTGCAGTAACGCCCGTCCCCCGGCCCGCTTCTGCCGACACAAGAATAAGCGCGCCTAAGAAGAAACGGTGTTGAGAGGCGCAACAAAAGCCCAAATGAAGACATCAAAAAGAACGAGCGAAAACTGCGTTAAAAGGGGGGGGGGGGGGGGGGGTGTCCCGCCATAATATTTATTGTTCACCGTGCACCAACATTACTATTCATAGTTCCCTGTTTTACGTATGTGTAACTGTATTAAAACGTTTTTGCGTTCTCTCGTGAATCGGGCCTAGAGTCTTGTGTCATAACTATTGCATATTGTGATCATCAGCTCTACCGCTCTCGCTATAGTCTTCTGCCCCGTTTGAGCTGATTTTAAAACCGCCATAACTGATGTTTTCAATAATGTTCCATAGCAGTTCTGTACCTTGTGTTTGTGTTTTTTGCGGATTGTTTTCATTGTTCACTTTATATTGATGTATTATTCCACTCCTCTCTGTAATGCCTTTGGGCCCTGAGAGTATAGTAAATGAAATGAAATGAAATGAATATGCCAAAGTTCCTATGTACTTTGATTTATGCCAAGTGAGTTTTCTAGGTCACGATTATTTTGCGATGTCATAATTAGCGACATATTGAATTTCTAAATAAAGTATCTGTATTCATCCATCTTACTTTTTCTTTTTACTCTAGTATACGTTCTTGTATTTAGATGCCTATTCATATTTTTATATTTAGCATTTCCTCATTTATATTTACTTGTTTATTTTCCTTGCTTTCGATATTGCGATATATCCCCAATCCGGCCCCTTAGCCGAAACATTAGCAGGCCCCTGCTTTAAACTATCTCCTCATTTGCATAAGATAGCCCAACGGACGAACGAAATGGCATCCCAAGAACGTGACAGCGAGAGCCATAATAATCCAAAACTGTTCAAGTTGTTGATGTTAACTGTCTGGTGACCTTGAAATGCGGAGAGAGAGGGTGACGTTGGGTCTGCAATAATATGGAATCAGCTCGCCACATCTTCGTGGGGCAAATCGGAGAGGAGTGCTTGCTGTTGCGGGCTGCAATGAAAACCAGTTGGCTGCCAGAACGAAAATACCAGACGACTCTAAAATCCTCAGATGCCGTAAAGGAAGCGAGAATAGACCAACGAGAAGTAAAAGGAAGAAGAAGAGCAAAAGCGGGTTCCGGTAGGGATGAGCCTATGCATACTAAGCTCGACAGTAATCCCGGACTTTTTTCACGAGTGAAAACACGGTTGCTGCAAAAGACCTCCTGGCGTTCGCTCGCTTACGCGGGCTGTACCTCCAGTTCCGAGATCTCTAGTCGGATACAAGTTGAGAATGCGCCAAATAAACACCACCTCGTACCAGCCACGGCATCGAATCGCTCTGCGAGCAACCGCAGAAAGGCGGTAGCCATGGCGAGTTATGGGACGTCAGCGGACTATTTGCGCATCGCGGAGGAACATGTGGCTGGCGGCAATGAGGGTGTAGGGGAGCTCCTGGTGTCTTCTTCAACTTGTTGCTGACTACAGCAGTGTCTAATGCAGTGCCGGTGTCTCTGACAAAAAATAAATGAAGGAATGTTGTTGTAGAGGTATTTGTCGATCTAAGGATATAGGTCTGTCTTTGAATATGGCGAGCTGGCATTTACCTTGCAGTAGTACAGTTTGGGTCATTGCGGAGACGGGTAGTTTTTTGTGCTGTCAGGATGTTCTGTTTCCACGAAGTTAATTATTTCAACTGTTTGTTCTCCCGGGAAGAGCCAAACAAAGTTAAGAAGTACAAATATGTAATTAAAAATTTCTTCAAACGACTCAAACAGCAGACGAAGCTGTATTCGGTGGTGTTTGCTGTCGTTTATGTTACCTTTCAGCATGCTTCAAGAGTCATAATACAAACTCGTTACGTCACTTGACGAACTGATACTGCATATTTGTATCGCCTGCCTTGTGAAACAAATAGTAAAGGACATGAGCTACTTTGCCATAGAAGTCGAAGAACCGGTGGCGTAGAACATCACGCGATCATCAAGAAGTACACAAAAAACTGCTGATGGGCGGAGTTCTAACGCAAATCTTGACCTCAACCTCATTAGTTGCTCTGATTAAAATTAGAGTGCTCGGTGCACTCAGCAAAAAGCGAAGTCCAAATTCTGCTTCTTTGCGTGCCTAATCCTTTTTCTTTTCTTTTTCAGGAGGCGCGAAATTACTTTTTTCTATTTGACCGCTGATGGGAACTCGGTACCATCACGCTCACGTCTTCTATTTCTTCCAATTTCTGTTCCTTTTTCGGCACACTACTACCATCACTTTGACCTTCGGCATTCTTGTCCCACGTCAAGACGCATTTTCACTGATCGCCTCTGTCACACAGCGTCTCCCCCGACTAAGTTTGAAATTCGCCGCTGGCAGCAAAGCTTCGTCTACTTCTCTTTGAAAACGTCTTCAATCGTAAGAAACATTATCACGTCGGATGTTTATATAAAGAGCGTCATATAACCTGCGTGAAACATCTAATGAAACTTTGAATTATATTCTGTTCCGACCACATTATATTACAGCCTTCATAGAAATATACGTAGTGTTGCTGGGGTTTCTAAAAAAACAAATTATATGTAACTCCACCCCTTGCAATAAGGCCTCACGGCGATGCAGGTTTTTTGTAACTAAAACTCCGAAAGCGAAAATCAAAGGCCAGAAAAAAAAAACACACACACACGCATCGTGTACGCACACGTACACACGCGCGCACACACACGCAAACACGCCATGGAGAGCAAGGTCTAGCAGACTCTTTGAGTTGGATATGTTTATCTAGCGATAAACCACACACGCACACACAGACTACGGACGTCATGATGCAATGCACCTCTGGCACTGCTTGAGCGGCCCCACGTGCTGTCTCGTAACATCGGCTGTGCCCTGACCTGGTCAAACCTGATTTGACGCCGCTTATCGACGCCAGACTTCCAAGGTGAATCTTCGTAAACACCGGTAAAAAGCGTCGTGCGCGAACGGATCCCCGGAAA
This sequence comes from Ixodes ricinus, assembly GCA_037355805.1. Classification (NCBI taxonomy): domain Eukaryota; kingdom Metazoa; phylum Arthropoda; class Arachnida; order Ixodida; family Ixodidae; genus Ixodes; species Ixodes ricinus. Next base: position 38,984 of record JAZHYW010053462.1, read on the forward strand.
GAAGGAGCGAGGGAAGCCAACATCTCAGGAGGAGGACTTTCCTGGAAGTCGCGAATCTCATTTTGCTGTGCCGGGATGCCTCCGATAGTCTGGCAATACCACTCTTTGGCAACTAAGGAAGAAGTGTGCGAGTCTGTATGCAAATGAGGAACGACGACGACGTGTTGTGTGATAAGCATTCTTGGAAGAGCATGGCGTGTAGCGCCGATCACTCTGATAACAAACAATAAGCAACAATAAAAAAAGGAAAAGCGTTCGCCAGCCTTACTCTGGTGAAGAAGGAAGAGCAGCAGAACTGTAGCTTCTGTTCTCGGCGGTGGTTTCTCAGGCGAGCGATCTGCTCTTCTTTCGCAAGGGGAACCTGAAGCGCTCGACGCACTGGAACTTTAGGCGATAGCGGCCTCGCGGCGGTTGCAGGAACCATTGCGCTGTTACGCACATCGTCGTCTCGTTCCGCTCCCTCTTCTTCCGCCGCAGAAAGGTCACGCCATCTATGAACGACGTAGGCAACCAGCTGTCTGGTTGCCGCCGTCGCGCAGATGGCGGTGGCTATCAAGAGTTCGGTGCCATCATTTCTTTGCTGGTGGACACGATCCTGGGGGAAACTAGCCTTCTAACAGCTCCGCTGTAAAAAGGTGTCTTATATTTTATGAAGCTTAGGTGAGCAGGATACATGAGGTGGAACACTTTGCTATGGATTCGCATAAATTCAGCGAGGAAAACTAATGAGCTGTATGTTTGTTTAGACAGGGCAACTTTACTTAGAAACAACTCATTTGAGGAAACTGACATGAGAGGCTGCTTTGAAAAAGCGGCTCCGATCCGTACTCGGGAGCCGAACTAAAGTGACTCGCAACGCCACCAGTCTCCCCCAACGGCCACTTCGGGAGCTGGCATGGCTGTGCGTATTGGTAACGGGTCCGTCGAGTTTCCTGCGCAAGGGCACTCGCGGCGGCATCTAACAGTGCTGGCTTCGCGGTAGCGAGTATAAGCTAACCTTCACTGTTTGCGACTCGTCGCTAAAGCGTGGCGCTGTTATCAAGCCCCGAAGTTAGGGTTCGGTGGACGCGCGCGGTTCAGTTTTGAGGGGGAGCTTCCCAAATGAGTGTTCTTAGTAACGTTGGACAGGAGGAAGTGAGGTGCATCCAAGCTGTCGCTGCAGTAAACGAGAAATTCAGCCAGCGCAGTACGATACGCTGCCTGGGACGTTACTCCCCACAGCCGTGTCCTCTTACCTGGAAATGATTGCATTAATTATACTACCAATCACCGTTTCTCCGCATAAATTTGGCGGGAAGCCCATCCGCAACCTGAATCCGGATGTAATAAACCGTCATTTAAGAGTCCCCGCAAATTTTAATGGGCAGAGCCTCGAATTGGCTTGTATACGCACCGGTGCAATTTCTCCGCTAAATTTTGCGGGAGGAATTACGTGTGCACTTTGAGTTAGGGCTTTCTTTATACTTCTTTTTATATATAGTATATGAAACGCTAGCTCTAACGCCTGCGAGATTAGGCGCCAGAACGCGGCCGCCTAATCCGGGATAGAGGAGGGAAAGATCGAGTGCAGCGCAAGGCACTCAGGGCCGGGTGGTGGCGGCTTCGAGAAATAGCCCTGCATACACGCTGTACACCTTTTTCCGGCGAGGGCGCCGCCATCTCTGAACGCCGTCCCTTCTGGCATGCGTTGAAGCATCGTTTTTATCTCTCCACGCCGCTGGAAAGGTGTATCGCAAAAATGCGGGATTGTCACAGAATCTTGCTTCGCCTTAAGCTATATTTCCGCTACTAGCCTTGTTTTGCCTCATCTACATTTTCTCGCATATTCCAGGCTGAAATGTCTTCGTATGTTTGCGTCCTTGCGGCCTGTGATCTGGAACCCACGTGACACGAGAACGAAAGGAAACGAAAAACGTCCATAGCCCTGACCTAGCGCCACTAATTGATCTGCGCTTAGAGTATCGGCACTCTGTTCCCCGACATTGTCAAGTGGGCGCCGCCATTTTGGCTCGTATGCAGTAGTGGCCAGCGCGAGATCGTCCTGATTCGCAAGTGCGAACCTCCTCAGCATTAGCTTCGGTGTTAGTGAAGGTCATGTAATATTGCTTTGCTCTGTCGCGAACTGTTTAAACATTTGTGGCGGAGCGGTGTTGCTTCCTGTGATTTCAGATTAACCTTCAAATAACTGGCAGCCATGATTTTAGGGCGCAGTTGGTGGCGCGTGGCAATGTTACTCTGAAGGGTAGCCTGTTGGTTGGCTTTTCTTGCTGCCTTGATGCAGCCCATGCATCATGACTATGCATGGTTCCGGATGTCATCAGCGATCCTGCTGACTTTCCCCATGGCCTCTTTTGCTGGCTGCCGCTAGCGGGAGTGTATTGTTCCTCCTGACCCGGCTTATTTTTTATTTATTTTTGTTATTTTTGTTGTTTCTTGGGAACGACAAGGCGTCGTTTGAGAATCGGTCTCGCCCGCGTCATGAATGGCTCCGACGGGTATACGTCGGCTTTAACCTTCGGCGAGAAAAGCTTCGTACACCAATCCGGGGATTTCTGGACTGCGCTTCGTGCCAGATGAGGAACATCTTTGCGATTGACTAGGACCGTGAAAAGCAGGACGAAATTACTTGCGCGGCAGTTCCAGTCTTCATTCTGTGTAGCCAGTCAATCAGCGGTGCAGGACCGGCTATACAGTGCTGACAACTTTTTGCACAATATCCCCCAACGATTTCACGTTCGAGTCATTGCAAGTAAATAACAAGCAACATTGTCTTTTTGTGTAGTTTTTTTGTGTGTTTTTTTTGTGCCATTTGACGGCGTTTTATGCAGGGCGTCCAAGTGCCGAGCAACGGCACTCCGCGCGCATTCAGCGCAGCTCGCCTGAGGGATGTTGAAACACGAGTCACGCTTATTCTGACCAGTGTTCCATCGGCTGCTCGCCACCAATTCGTTTTGTCGTCACACGCGAGCGAGACGAACGCCAGGGCTCTACGGCACTAGTGCTGCCGCACAAGACGCCGAACGCCTCCAACATGGCGCCAAGGCACGGATGGCAAACGGCAATGTTGGCGTCACGCCGCTGCGATAGCGCCACTATCGGCAGTGCGCATGCGCAGGTGCTCCACGCGGGTCCTGCGCAGGCGCGGTGCCCACCCCTCGAGTGAGTTTTGTTTGTCAACAGCGCGACAGCGTGCCGGGTTTTTACTTCAAACGCAGGAAAGGGCACATTAGTAACGTTCCGCGAGGAGCCGGACCGTTTTTTTAACTACGATTCTTGGGGCTGAATACCTGGATGGACGGCATTGGCTGAACTCGCAAGAATCTTTCTCTAACATGTGTAACAAAATAATAATAATAATAATAATAATAATAATATTTGGCTACGACTTTTACCTTTAAAGTTCTATAATGCATAAAGTACATTATAGAGGAATTTGTGAGCGTGTCACGTGACGTATATTTTCCCGTTTAAATCTAGCGGGGAAATCCGGATTCGTGTCTAAGGTCACAAGACGTCGGATTTTCCCGCTAAATTTAGCGGGTGTAACTCAGTAGGTGGCACAGGGTATGTGACGTCAATTTTCCGCTAAACCTAGTGGGGAAACTGAACTGATGTTTGAGCCACACGACGCGAATTTCCCTGCTAAATCTAGCGGGGAAGCTGGACTGCGTGTCTGGATAACAAGACGTGAATTTTCCAAGCTAAATGCGGTAGCAGGTAACCTCAAAAGGTGCACAGGCCATGTGACGTCAATTTTACGCTAAATTTAGGGGGAAAACTGAACTGATGTTTTGGCGACAATAGGCGTGAATTTTCCCAACTAAATTTAGTGGGTAAGTTATTTTGAGTGTATAAGGCACCGTCACGTCCTTTTCCCGGTAGCAATGTAGCGGGAAATGCGCGGACGGACAACATTTTGGGATATGGGGGGGGGGGGGGGGGGTGGCGTTAACAAGCATTTCGTGCTTTAAAACGGAACCGACTCGCTGTTGCGCAGCCGTGCGTGCGGCGCACGACGCTCTTCCTCACCAACGTTTGTTGTTTCTGCTTTTTCTGTCGCAGCAGCGCCAGACCTTGCTTTCGATCTCCAGGCGCTCGTCCCGTCGACCGGGCCGCGTTCCTGGCTGCGTCACGGCCGATTGTGCGATTGTCGGTGGGGTCCCGTGCAGACCTTTGAGCTGGGAACGGCATCGCGTCGAAGGATGAGCAGACAGCTGGCTCTTGGAGGCCGCCTCGGGAGGATCAGCGACAGGTACATGCAGCGCTTCTGCCGTCCTTCGCGGGTCTCGGGTATCCACGCGCGAACAGAAACACAGACGCCTGGAACGACTCTCCGCTCGGATAAATGCATGGAATGCGCTGGTCCTGGTTAGCGACGGGCAGGTCGACTAGCGACGAGCCTGCGCGTGCGTTGTCTTTATTTCGGTGTAGTATTGGCCAAGTGCGCGGTCAAAAAGCGGGGACGTGGTACGCGACTTTCCGCAACCGGGCCGACCGCTTCCTGACCTTTAGTAGGGTTCAATCGGCATTCGTAGACGGAAATAAGAGTAGCACCAGGGGCTTATGCAGCGTTGTCCGGTGTTGGTATAGAGTCGCGATGGCTCCATGCTTTCATCAGTGCTTTTCATGCGCACCATCGAACGCAACTTATAAGAAGAAAAAAAGTAGCGAGGTACGACTCGTGACGTCACGGCGACGCGAATTCTAGTAGTGACTCTGCACGGACGGGAGGCCAGAAGCAGGCGCACTGGCACATCTCTGTCGTTTTCGGGTAAGACCCGATATTTCCCGATATTTATACCCCGGAACATGTTTTTCTTGAGAATCGGGTTAAGACTGGATTTTTCTCCCGAACTCGGAAGTTGAATTACATCGTTGCGTCCACTCATGCTCCAACTTTTTTTTTTTTTTTTAGGAAGCAAAGGAGTTTTGGGATCACGAGCGCTAAGCGTTATAGACCTCGGAAATTAACCTAGATTTTGTTGGCTTTAGTGAACTGCAGTGACGGTAGAACAAGTACTAAAATGTCGCTTTCGTGTCTCTTGTCTTTTTTTATCTCCCCCTATACCAAATTTATTAGTGAAAAAAAAAACGAAAAGAGGTGTGATGAGAAATTACTCTAAAAAATTGCTTTGAAAGAAACGGCACATGTTTTGTTCGTGTTGAACTGGACTGATATTGGCAGTGCCAATGTACGCGTAAGCTGTGACGTGGAGAGAAAGTTCTTCCAATCCAGTTATGTAAAAAAACCAGACAGAACTAGGCTGATACAGGGATGCTGCACATGCGGAAAGAACATGTAAGCAAAAAAGATATGAAAACAAAATATAAAAGCCCTAGTGAGCATACTATGTTTTCGTGCTATATTGTGTGCGTCCATGACTTCATTGCGAATGAAAAACAGCATCCCATATATTGAAAAGGTCGATGTTCTTTAATTGCTGAGTATACTTATATATTTCTAAATGATAACCTGAAAAACCCCAATTTCATATATATATATATATATATATATATATATATATATATTCACTGTTCACTATATCTCATTCACTTCGTCAGCCCTATAAAACTTGCGAAGTATGCATGCGACTATTAAAAAAACGCTACTTCTGAACCCCCTCATATCATATAACAAAAGAAAAAACGAATGCATCAATTAGTGCAGTTACTTCATATAATAAAAAAATGAAATGCATCGGTTACTAATTATCGTTATTCACCGACACCCTTTTGTTAATCTCCTCATACTCCCGGGGTCCTTCGAGTTGCAACACGGCTAGGAATAGTCGCGCGCGCCCCGTCCGCACATATTTACTAACAACACTCCGAGCCAAAAAGGGATACCCGCATCGAATGGCACAAAAAGGTAAACAATCAGCCGCGATCAGTCTCAGCGCCCCGAGTGTTTGCTGGCTGCCAGCTTTCGGAGAGGTAATTCTCACATCGGCAACGCGCTCGAGACAGCCGCGTCTGTCCGAGACGAGCAATTTCGTGCGCGCTTTCTTCCGGTAGGTTTCCCGAGAGGCGGCCAGCGATGCATACAGGCGTCGCCGAGATGCGCGCGGCAGGCTCTGACGTGGGCGTGACGGTGCGCCCGCCTGGGCTGCGCTCTCGCTGCTGTCCCACTTGCGGAGGAGCCACAAAGAGCGATATGGCGCTCGCGCGCGCATACCCTCGTTCACCGCCCACTCCTAAGCGATGAGCGTCAATTAAAGATGGCCGCCCCCTTCGGAGGCGTCTGCCGAGGCAATTGCATAGCGCTGCCGTGAAATTTATCGGGGTACAACAGGAACAAAACAAGGTCTCCGAAGCTCCATAGATATATGTTTGTCTTCTTTTCTGTTTACAGGTTGTGTTTTGGGACGAAGGGCGGGGGCAGCGACGAGCCACTTAGAAAATCAAAAGATAAAACAAAGAAACTGTATGTTCTCGACGTCTCAGCGACGCCGCCTTGAAGTTAACCGAATTCAACGACAATAGAGAGTTCCGATAACTCCGTTAACGGTACCCGATAACGATACGATGCATACGCGAAGGCGTCGGAGGAATATCGGCTGTCCTTATCGGAGGTGTCGCAACGATCTACTAGAACTCTCTAATAATAATGCGCCATTTTCCAGTAAAAAAAAAACGCATCAAAGTTTTTTTTTTTTTATCTTCGATTTGCAAAATGGAGAGCAGTCTAACTTACTTCCGCTCGTCAGAAAACATTGGCATCGTGCTTTGTATTCATCTGTTGCCTTTTATGCTGCCTACCAGCGTATACTTAAACAAGAATGGCAAAAAAAAAAAAAGACGAAATACGCCCAAAGATAGGTGCAAAATATGTTTGACGACCGGAACTTTGCCATGCAAAAATTGCGACAGCGGGAAGCAAGGCCAAGAGAGGCGTTTACAAAAACGCAGCAACTTACTGTGAAAAAAGAAAATAATATATATTTCTTTTTAAAACTTCTACACTGCCTTATTTTTTTTTTTTTTTTTGCGTTTACATTTTGCGCGTTGGACAAAGGCCGCGAACAAATACAGTTTTTGACGAGAAGACGATGCTTCCAACGGCGAATGTTCGAAGCGTTTTTTGCATGTTTCATTATTTTCTACGTCACTTACCGAGGTCAGCGCCAGTCAGGGATTGGACACGAGTGGGACGTCAGCGTTCGGCAGGGACTCGGCTCCAATAAGTGAGGACACGAGTGCCAGCCGAATGCTGACGCGGCACTCGTGTGCAATCAGTGCTTGGTGCTGGAGTGCGGTAGGTGGCGTGGAGGCTTCAGCAGTGCATCGTTTGTTACCGAGGAGGTGCTGAGCCTTCCCAGATACGGTTTCCTGGATCGCGCGATGAGAACAAATCGTTTTAAGGATGACGTTGCACTTTACGACCCATATAGGAAGCGCAACAAAGGTGCCCGCCAATGTGCCCGCTCTCCGGGTTCCATAAAATACACCATCTTCCCAAGGGGAACAATGGGGTGATGCGGAGCATCGTGTTGGTTCCGAGGAAAGAGTCAGTTGCGTGCTGACGTCGAGAGATGGCGCCACCGATCTGCCCTAACGTTAGCCCCTACGCGAGCCTTCGTCGCGGCTCGCGGCAGAAGAAACTTCAACCGCTCGCCGCTCGCCGCTTTATTTTTTTCACACTTGAAGGAGAGGAGACTCAGGAGGAGAGAGCTGCGCGTGCGCGCGCGGTGTGAGTAGAAGCGAACGCACGCGCAGTGCACAGCTGGTAGAGAGAGAGAGCGGAGAGAGTAACGCGCAGCTGTTGGAGAGTGGGAAGGAGGAGAGTTGCGCGTGCGTAGTGCGAGTGCGGACTACGACGCCGCGGGACACATGGCCTGAGCAAGAGATGATCCGCATCTAAAAAAAATGCTAAAATGAGCAAGTTTGGTGGCAGACTGCGCAGGCACGCAAAGACTTCTTCCGCTTAATGTTTAGTGCGTTGGATAGACGCTGGCTGTTAAAGGACCTGGAAATGATTTTTCAACTTCTACCTCCTTAAGTTTAACCCTCAACTCAAAAGCGAAATGAGAAATCACGTGGTCGGGACGTGCTCGGGCACCGGATTCGACGACTCAAGCTTCCACCGTGCTTTTTAAGCACATCATGGAACTTGTCATTCTCAGGTGATGTTAAGTGCCGTCACGGCACTCATTGGCCACAATGAACGCGAATCTAAGTATTCGTCGACGGATGGATCGCTGACGAGCGCATACGTCCGGATGACGCAGTGCTCGTGCCACTGCGTGAGCTGAGGTGAGGCTGACGTGCTTGGACACCGCGGATGCATCACTGGAAAAAGACAGAAATTGTGAAAGAAAGGAGGTACCAAATAGTCCGCTATATTTTCAATATTTTTTTTACCGAATAGTAGGCTTTTGGCTTTGTTTCTTCGTGCACTACTTATTTTTATTTTTTTTATTTCTTTCTTTTTCGCTTACTGAACGATATGCGATTAGTAAAATCTCAGTTTATCTCAGCCCAAAACTCATTTCACGGTTCCTTTCATTAAGAACACTGGTTAGGTGGCGCAAGCCACTGCCATATTCAGAGGTTTCAGGCGTATTCATTCATCCATCCATCCATCCATCCGTTTCAACCCCTGGATGCCTGAGTAAGTTTGCAGCCAGGAGGTACAGTCTCCGGACGACTTGAAAAGCGCCAGGCGGGTTGTGGCTCCGAAGACCTCCAGCGCTATTTGACGGAAGACAACTGAGTTATCATCCAGGCTGTTGTGTCAGCGGGTGGCATTACCGAAATGTCTCTCGTCTACACCCTACAAGGGTGTTCCCTGGCGGCCATAGCTGAGTGCGTAGCCTCTCAGCGCGTGCTGACTGCGATCTTCCACAAGCCGTTTGCAGCATGCATTCCACATCATCAAGATTGCCGGACTTAGCAGCCTATATAATATATGTGTGATCTTGTTTTCAGCCTGCCCAGTCAGCAGGGCACTCAAATATGGTGCACATACCCCTCATAGCCTCGATGACAACTCAGCTGTCTTCCGTTAACTAGCACTGGAGGTTCTTCGGAGGCTACACGCTCGCCTAGGGTTTTTATATCGTCCGTGACTGTACAATAATTAAAAAGCGAGAAAATCGTAGAACTTCGCACAGTCAGAGGCTTGTGCGCAAGAACCTAGGCTTTTATTCTATACTACTAATTGTGTGAATGTGTTCTTAGACTGCATGCAGGACAAGCGTATGGACGCCAATGCCAGCTGTGTATGGAACCGTTTTTTGAACTAGCGGATTTGTGTTTGTGTATATGTTTATACAGCTTGAAGTTAAGTCTGCTACAACGGGCGACTCTCTCTCAGATGTAAATAAGCGATTTAGCCAGTGAAGTACAACCGTTAGCCTGGTGTCTTTAACGCACCACGCAGTAGTGATGCACGACCGCATGCCGGTACGATGCACATAGCACATCGAAACGGGCAGGGGTGGGGATTGAACCTGTAGGATCTCTGGGTTCTGCAGCGCGAGCTTTCGCTCCACGTGCTCCGAGCTGGTGGGCGCTAAAGTCACTGGATACCGGGAAAATAGCGCCATTACCTTTCCTGTCTGCTAGCCGAACATAAACAAATACTAACATACAGACAACGAAAACCTCGCAAGGTCATTATATAGCTAATCGGTCTCCGTTGCTATGGCAATCGCCATTTCGGCCGCTTCAAATCTTTGAAGCTTCGAGAGGGTCGTTTTAATTCAGTCGCACCAAGATCACCAAGGAGCATCATCGTACTGAAGGTGTTCCTCGCCAGTATAGGCACCTTTGGCGCTGAGTATGCAATCATATTATCAATCATGCCATCTCTACCGATCTCTTACAAGTATATTGTTTTTCTTGCGTATTTCAAGACAGGAAAATTATTTTTCATCAGCCTTCAGCAACCGACACTGCACGCGGTGGTGATACGAGGATGTACGCTGGTTTCGCCGGTGTGTGGATAGCAAAATTTCGGTATACAGGAAACGCATCTATAAAGCTACCGGTCACCAGCGAATTTATATCGGCTCACCAAGAATGGCGACCATACGGGGAGCTTGGCGCGACTTTCCCACGATCCAGTAACTTTAGTGTGCGCTAGCCCACTCGGCCACCGATCCTACCTTGCACCAGCAGAGTGACAGCGCGGAGAGCGCACAGAGGGAGTATTCACTGACCGCCATAACTGTACGCGTCGCGGCCGACCGCGTGCTAGTAGCGAGATTCCACCAGGTCCAAGGCATTATGAGAATTGTTGTCATTCGCTGTCGATAAGCGTACCGTTACCCACAGCCAGTCTCAATGACCACAGATGATATGTCTGACGTCGTGCGTTTGATCCTCGGTGAACTCTGATCGTCAGTGTCGCTGCAGATGGGGAGTCCTCATCGTGATTAATCCCTCGACACATTAAAGTAAGGCGTAGGCTGAAAAAAGAAGGAAAAGAGATTCGTTTGCGTGACTGACGAAGCGTCACACTTGGAAGCACCGTTGATGCCGACGAGAGAAGACGGACACGTCGCGCAAAGTGCCGCGGCGATGTCAGCCCCGTCTCGGCTCAGTCGAGGTCGTCCGTATAAACCCTGATATGCATTCTTTTCCTTTCTATATTTTTTTTTTTCTACGCTAACCATCGACGCGTGTTCCACTCAGTGATCCGGCTTGGGCCTGTAGTCCTCCGCGCGTGGCCCGCTCGGAGTCCCACTGACCTTGGCGGGGACCTCTCCGCCCATCGTTGCTTGTTCGGCACGCCGCTGGCCACTGACCCCATCTGGCCCAGGACGGGCGATGCTGCACGGCCGCTGCATGCGGTATATGGTGCCGGCCAAAATCGCCGCCTGTTTCTTTCGGGGTCGCCGGGAACGGTCGATACCCAGCTCACGGCGACCCCTCTCAACAACGAGGGGACGCCGGCGCTTTGCCCTTGTTCGGGGCTTCGGCCTCACGCCTTCCATTCGAAGGCTTTATGGCCCGCCAAACAACTTGACTTCTTTTGCTGGTTGTTCTCCTTGGCGTCGAGGCACGCGTCGTTCTGTGGCACTCGGAGCGATTCGTCGACCCACGTTATTGGGGGAATGGGCTTCGAAAGGAAAGCACAAAACTTTACGCGCTTACGCAACGCCTCCAAGATGATCAGGCCGTTAGAGTCGGGTCGCCTACGTCACCAGCTGGAGGCCAACCGACACCACCTGGCATAATGAGTGCCTCCGAACAGCCTCCACTGCCTCATTGGAACGTTATCAGTCCAAGATGCCAACTCATCGATTGATAACTACTTCCACAGATCCCTGCACGCAACACTGCATGCGCGCATTGCCTTATGGGATCTCCTCGGCCATGGCGAGAGAAGCTGTCTGGCACTGCACCAAAATAAGGCCAGCGCTGGCTTGCACCGCACCCATTCGTCTTCGTTAGAGCCCCCGTGTAAACATGGACCTCCAGAGAACTGCCTCAGATTTGGCGAGGAGGAACACGGCCGGCTGCGCACCCATACCTTTTCGGCGGCCTGACTACTACCACTCCAGAGTACAGCGTGACCCTCCCGGCTTACGAATCATTTAAGAAGCTTGGGACATTGAGGAGACACTGGAACAGAATGATCGGTCCAGTTCCCAGTATACTTCTTCGTCCATCTGCTATCGTAGTGTTGTGTTTACCTGCGCACAAACTCTGGCACGTTGGGAGCCCCGAAAACGTGCCTCAGCATTCTACCCGTATCGGTAGGCAACACCAACAGTATTACAAATTTAAGGAAAGTCACATAATTTGAAAATGCGAGCACAGTATTTGGTCGTGACGTGATGTCCTGAAATTAGGTTGGAAAATCGAAATCGAAACTGTTTGCCAATGGAATGATCCCAAATGTTTTGAGCGGCATTACGCCCCGAGGATCGGTTCGATATGGCGCCGAGAGAACTGAGGAAGAGGAGGGCACGAGAGCAGGAGTTTCCCCAGGGATTAAAATGGAGGGGACTAAATTTTAGGGGGGAGGGGGCATGAGAATAGAGGATTGTTGCCGATTAAGGGATGCCTTCAGAAAAACAAGGGGTGTACACCCCTCCCCCTAGGGGGGTATGTATGGAAATCACTGCACGAGAGAGCACTAAGGGCAGCATGGCATTGTCCACAGAATACACGGCAAGCAGGCGCGACCAGTGCTACATCAAG
>JAZHYW010053463.1:0-54437 GCA_037355805.1 Ixodes ricinus
GCTCCAGATCACGTGGCCGCGTGTTCTGTCTGCGAGTTGAGGGGTGAACTCTGCTCGTTTTTCTTTAACTGTTTTTGTGCGACTTGGATTGCGTGTGGTGAAAAAACGAACGGGTGTTTTACAGGTCATTAACGTCAGGGATTTGTTCTAAGCTGTATTTGCGCAAAGTACAAAAATCGTTGCACCGCCCCTTTGCACTGCAAGGTCAAAATGATTTTTCTTGTTATTATCTGAAACGATTCAAGACGATGTCTGGACATTACCATCGAAATTCGAAGCTTGAAAACTCAGTATTTGTGAAGTGAAAAAAAAAACGAAATTCCAAAAGCCGAATGTGAAGTTCCCGCGCGATCCGCGCCAGTGCAGTGACGTCAAAAATTGAGTCGTCCTGCAACTCGAGTTTCTCTCCCGCCTCCGCCGAACCGCCGAAAGAAGTGTCGTGTTCGCGTGCCGCCTATCGCTGTGAGCAGAGCGACGCTTAACTTTCGAGTTTGTGAGGTTCTTTTAGGGCCCTTTCAGAGATCTCATATTCATTGAAACGGTGTGAGGTCGAAGTTGACGCGCAGTGGACTTTTGTGAGCGACGTGAGGGGCCATGGCGCGAGGGTGCTGCGTGCAAGGCTGCCCCGGCGGAGTCCCAACCTACACTACGGTACACAGGCACCAAACCCTCGACTCCGCGATCATCCTCAGTGCTGTAAGTGCCGAGCGCTGCCTTGCTTTCCGAGTGAGGATAAAAAGCCAGGAGGCATCTTTTCCGGACTCCGATTTTCGATATTTTAAAAGAAGGTGTGTAGTGCGTTTGCAATTGCGTAAAAAAAAAAAAACATGTTGTTGTTATTAATTATTATAAAAATGTCGTCTACAAAGCGTCTAAATTTTATAATCAATTACGTCATAAATAAAGAGAAGCGAGGAGGTAACAAGATGGAGAGAAAAACGCCAAAAATAAAAAGGCGCACGCGCGTATAGGAAACGTTTTTTTCCGTGTTGTGGTTTTATTTTTTTTTTTGTGTCGATGATTGCAATTTGCATCGTTTTAGACAATCAAAGGAAATACAACCTATGGGGTGTCAGTGCCCCTTTAAGCCACAGCTTAATTTCTGTCGCAATCAGTGTCGCGGGTGATGGGGTGTTGAAAAAAATTCAATAAGAATTCGTTGCTAGCTGTTTAGACAGCCGAGCTAAGTATTCCAGCGTATGGTGACATTGTTAGACATTGTAGATAAGAAATGTAGACAGTGCAGTGCGACCACTAGCCTGGGGTCTTTAAAGTGCATCCCGCAGTAGTGATACACGACCAATCGTGGTAAAAAAATAATAATTAGTCGTTGGTTGTTTAGGTTAGTCTGCCTGAACGTGGTGACATTGTTACCCCATGTAGATGATACATTTAGCCAGTGCAGTATAACTGCTAGCCTGGGTTTTTTAACGTGCATCACGCAGTAGTGGTACACGACCGCACACCGGTACGATGCTCATCCAGATTGAACCAGCCAGGGGTGAGGAGTGAACCCAGGATCCTTGGGTTCTGCAACGCGAGCACCAATCGTGGCAGTGATGAACAAAAGCAGCCCAGAGCAGCACTCAGCAAAGAAGAGGAAGAAGCTCCTCTCGAGCCGCGGCGATTCGGCCGGTGGAACAGCAGAACTTGACTCACAGGCTTGCCCACACAGAGACGCCAGCATGGTGGTTCCAGTCACTCTCACCAACGACATCAAGTCAGCCGTCGATCTGTCTAACCAAGCCGCCGATGAGGACGTCAAGAAGCAGTTCGCCAACGCGATCCGCCTCTATCGTAAGTCCATGGAGTCCTACCTGAACGCAGCGCTCATCATCCGCAACACCTGCGCGCCTTTCGTCGAGAGAGCCCAGAAACTCAAGGAGTTCTCCGGCGAGATTGACCAGGAAGTGATCTGCGAGGGACTGCCAGAGATGAAGCGCATCCACCAGTTGCCACTCCTGGGACTAGTCCTTCCGCCCTGGTGCATTCAGGCTGCGACAGTGGTGTCCGGTCGCAAGATCTGCTACACCAACGACATCACGGGGATCGATTCGACCAAATTAGTTCTGAGTCAGATCATCAGCGAACCAAAGGCAAAGGCGGCCTCATCCGTCCTTCTGCACGGGCCAACAGGCTCTGGTAAAAGTCTCCTAGTCAGGGCCATCGCCTCCAAATGGCCAGAGAAGTCTGTTTTCATTGTCGAGATGCAGACGTTCATCCTTGGTGCAGTGGAGCACGACGGTACTAAGATGGCGAAGATGCTGATTCGCAACTTCAAGAAGCACAACACCGGGGTGCTTGTGATTGACAACATTGACTACCTCTACGAGACAGATCATCCGGACATCAAGAAGGCGCCGGTGGCTGCGGTCAAGGCGGTGATAGTGGCGCTCTTCAAAGGGATCCATGAGAAAAGAACTACAAAGATCTTGTAATAGCGACTGCTAACAAACCCTGGTTGCTGGAGAATGACATTAAGGACGCTTTTCATGCAAAACTCCATTTTCCCATCCTCAGCGAAGAGGACAGAATGGCCATCATCAGGGAGGAGCTTGCAAAGATTCGATGTCCGACGTACCACGAAGGAGACATGAGAGACTTGGTGAAGAAAACAGAGCGATTTTCGAGGTACCAGCTGCTCAGGTTAGTCCGGTTTGCGCTGACTCGTAACTTCCACAATATCGAAGGCATACAACTTAAGGAGGACGCCGAAAGACTACCTCACTTGAACAAAGACGACCTCGATGCTGTGGCATCTGTGCTGCTTGCCGACATACCAGAGGAGTACGTCAAGATGTACACTGAGTTTGTAGAAAAAAATCCGACGGCTAATTAGGAGTAGAAGATTGGACAGCGTACTTAAGCAGTACGAGCCAAAATAACGATCTGTCTAGGATGTGAGGTGTGTCGTGAAGCTAAGTAACATTGAAATAAAACATGATAAACAAAATGTGTTTGTTTTTAACTCTCTGTTCACTTCTTACACATTTTCTTTTTTGTAAGAGACATAATACTTTTTTTCTTTGAGCTGCGTTTGGAGGGGCTCGAATGGCAACCCTGCTCACTGATGGATTGCGCTCGCTTTAGCCCGAGATGTGTACATACGAATACCTCCGACCGTCACAAAGAAAATCCTTCTAGCCGCGCGGATGCGTTGATCGGCGTTGGTACATACGTAAGATTCCGTGTTTTCGGAGGTCTTATTTAGGAAAATTCGGAAGATGTTTTTCGAAGTTTTTTTTTTTTTTTGCCGTAAATTCGGAGTTTATCGCACTTTATTTTTCTTCGATTTGCAATTCTCCGAAATTCGAAGCTTAATTTTGCAATGCTTTTTATTTACAAAAAAAAAAAATATCTGGGTGTAAAAGTGTGCTAGTATCAAAAGAACGAGCTTTTATCAGTTAATATTTCTTCAACTTGATTTGGCGTTGGCGCCATTGCCATTGGCAATACTAATTTGTCCCACGACCAAAGTTGCAAGCAAGTGCTTCTTCGATAAACTTAGGTGAGGTGAGGTAGACTTTATTGGGTCCAAAACTGTTAGATCCCCGCGTCAAGCGAGTCTCTATCTTGACGAAGCGATCCCCTCGGTCGACAGACGAGACGCGATGTTCCCGGCGGCGTCCGAGGCCAGCTGGACTAGAATTTTCCGAGTCTTGGGGTCAGGATCCCGCAGGAAGGATTCCCAGGTGCCTGGTTGCCTGGCTTGCTTGATGAACTCCTGGGGGTGGTCGCTAGGAAGCTCGTACTCTTCCCATCTTGTCCATCATTCTACCCCGCAGCTGCACTGGGTAGAGTGGTAAAGGGTGTAATATAGAGATTACAACTGTCCGACCCCTCTTCCCCTTTCTATGAAATCTCTATGGTTCACAGCTTCCACTGGTACAAAAACAAAAACCCTCCTTCCTCTAAGAAGCACTGTGGCCAAGCTGAAAACCGGGCTTTTTTTATGACCCGAAAGGCCGGTTTCTGCTGGTAAACCTTGGCAAGATTCCTTTTGTCAATAACGCAAGATGAAAAAACAAAAACAAAAGACACTGGTGTGACATTTAGAAGTTATAGGACTGCCCGAACCCTCTTCCCCCTTTTATAAAATCTCTATAGCTCACAGCTTTCACTGTTACAAAAGCACAACCCCCTCTTCCTCTAATAAGCACTGTGACCCAAACTGGAAAACCAGAACATTGGGAAGCGGTAAGGTTCCTTTTGTCAATGGTCCGAGATTTGAAAAGAAAACTGAGTGACACTTTTAAGACCATTGACCTTGTGCGCTGTGTAAACTTGATTTTAAAATACCGTATTATTTTTCTCTTTGGCATTGCTACATCGACATTGAGAGTTTATCAGCTAAATCCGAATTGACGAAAATTCTACAGGCGGGTGTTTTTCGGAATTTTTCGGATTTTTCCGAAAATACCGAACCCTATATGCATATGGCACGCGCTCTGCTCAATGTCTAGGCAACGCAATGGCACGCGCCTATTCGCGACTCCAGCGAAATCGACGCCGCGTAGCGGCGACGCCGAGAAGCTCAGAGAGGAGGTCGCTTCGGCTCATGTGCTCTGCTATCGCTGCTTGGTTCTCGCATAGGCAGCATAGAAACAAACGTCGTTCTAGTAATTATTTTTATGCTTCCGCCGTGTCATTCCTACGCACTGACCAGAAGAAGGTTTCTACCTCAAAAATTGCTTTGCTTTCATATGTAACACCGATTTTACGCTGCAGTACAAGACATTTATGGTGGTCCGCGTGTTGAACGACGAAAACGACCTCCTCTCGTCCGCCATTTTGCCTGACCAGCGCGCCCCCTATAGTTCGCTGAAGTCGCGAATACTCGGCGTCAGCTATTTTGCGCTACGTTGTAAACGCTAGCGTAGCTTCTACAGTTTTCCTACGCGTCTCCTTCGCACGAGAGAGAGAGAGAGAAGAGAGAGGCAGAGAGTAAACGTTTTACTGAATCACCAGAATCATCAAGTCCGGTATCCGTGGTTACCACTCCTCGCCCAGCACGTGTTTCACGTGCTGTGCTAGGAGCGGCCAAATGTGTGGTTCGTTGCCAGGAAGGGGGGGGGGACTCATCTCCCAACTCCTTGGTCTGAGTGTTACTGGCATTGCGACGAGTGTGGTCTTGGTGGTGGGAGCAACTTTTGGGAATTCCAACAGTTGATGTTTGTCATTAAGGTAGAGGCCGCAGTGTGTGCATGTGCGTGTTCGTGGTGCGTCGCCCATATTGTGTTTGTGATGTTCTGTGAATAGCTTGTTAGTTTTGTGCGCGTCTGATAATTGTGGCGTCCTCTTTGCCAAATGCGCGTGACGGGCTTTAAGGAGTGTGACATTGTTTCCAGGTTATTTTAGTAAGCGTGTTCTGGATTTGTGTAGTGTCTTTCTGTGGTCGTATGGGTCGTAGGTTGTCGGCCGGGGAGTTGAAGGACCCGGTGGGTCTTTTCATCGGGCGAGCTCGTTGACTCCAATGTCCCTTCGATTCCTAGGTGCCCAGGGGGACCCATTCGATAGTGAATTTTGCATAAGGGCGTTCTCTCACTGATTTTGATAATGCGGTCATGATGTGCGGGGAGTAGAATATTGTTTCTGAAGTCTCTCACAGCTCCTCGGCTACCCACTCGGACGGTGATGGGATCTTTCCCGGGGGCGGCGAAGAAAAGCTTGCATGGAGATAAGCTCACGGGAGAAAAGCTCACAGCGAAACTGTCCGGCTCTTTGGCGGATGTGGAGACAAGCTCCCCTACGAACCTAAAAATCGAGCTTTCACTCAAGTGAAAGACGTCCCTCAAAAACATCCCGTACACGTCAGGCGTTGCCCGACGAAGACAAAGCAAATAATTTCAATAGAATCGCCATATTTTAAAAAAAGAAAGAAAAAGAATGGGGGAAATATAACCAATGTAGATGGCTGCTGCATGAGGTAGTTTCGGGATATCAATTTATGAAATGACCTCTTATACATGGGATGCCGACACTGCATTGCCAAATCTCCACATTTGGTTTCAATTCTCACCGATTCGAAGAAAGAGAGAGAGAAAAAAAGTCGCATTCTATCTATCTCAGCTTTGTAAAAAATTAAAATACGGTAGCACTCACGCGAAATGGGTTGACATAAACGCGGAACGGGGGCTACAGCCAGGGTGGAGAATGAAAATCAAGACGACCTATATCGTGCTTTTAATCAGACCGGGTTTACTATAGTCAGTTGCAACTCAAGAAGGTAGAGCGAGGGTAAGACGAACCGGGGAGGAGGAAGCAGACTAGGCATGAAGAAGAGGGGGAAACCTCCTTCTCTCTTTAGCGTTCCGTCTGCTTCCTCCTCCCCGGCCCGTCTTACCCTCGCCCTTCGTTCTTGAGTTGCAACGGACCCCATAGGATGACCCTAATCAAACCTTGCCTGTAAAAAGAATCCCAAAATATATATTTTACCTTTTATTATTATTTGATGCTTTCTATATGGCCATATATTCTGTATTTAAATCAGAAATCATTACACAAGAAAGATTTATATCGGACTGAACAGGAGAAAAAAGCAGTAATTTTCGGAGCAAATCGATGCGATGAGCTTTATTTCTACCATCGAGTTCGTTCGTCAGTTACGTCGCATATTTTGCAATGAAATAAGAACTCAAATGAGAAAAACGAAAACTGGGGAAAGTAATGTCGTATTAAAAGAAAATCAGATCGCGAAAAAAAAAAGTCAGTACAGCTTCATCGCTAAGAAAAAAGAACAAACAAGAAAACTAAGCTGTTTTTGTTTATGTATGGCGAAGTTTTCACAGCAAAAAGTTGTTAAAGTACAGTATTTTTTTCTGCCTTGTTTTCAGTTATCTGGAATAATTGATTAAACGACCTGCCGTGTGTTTAAAAATGCATATGCTGAAAAATAATCAATATTTTCTAGCTACAGTTATCTTAGTCCAGTATCAAACAAAAGAGAAAATGAAACTTAATTTTTTATTATTGTTTTGGTTACAGCAGAGCGACCTGATGTGAAGTGTGTATCACTGCATGACGGTGACACTCGTCAACATAACAAACGATCAACTTCTTTCTTCCCCCTTACATTTTAGTGGTTGCTAATTAAAACTACTAGTATGGTTGAAATTGCTCATTCGCGGCACAAACTTACGCGATAAAAGTTTGACGCTGATCAACCCCTTCTCTAAGTAAAATGCGAAAAATCGCTTCGCGCTAACTCTGTTGGACGGTGTACCGCCTGCGTGAGAGACGCCTAAAACCATGGTAGCATTACTGCTACTTAATTATAACGACCACTTTACATAATTATTTAATTCGAGGTGAGCTTTTCTCGGGGTCTGTCAAAAGACTGGTGAGTTTTTCCACGGTGAGCTTTTCTCCGGTGAGCTCTTTTCCGGGATTCCTTTCCCGGCGTATGAGGTAATAGCTTCGGCTATCGCTTGGATCTCCAGTGCGGTTGGGGAAAGGGCGTTGGTGTGACTATGGCTGCTTTCGGTTCGGGGGCCTACCACCGTTGTGTTGCCGCTCTTCCTGTTGTATTTGTAGCTGGCATTCGTGTAATAAAATGTGGTGGCGATGTTTGTGGAATCACTGTTCCCCCCAATACGTTTTTCGTGTTGGTCTCTTCTGCCTTGGTTGGTTTCTGAGTTCATGTTCTTCGGGATGGGTTTAATTTCAATCCTGGGGACCCGGTCCCACGAGGAAGGGGGGGTTGATTTGGGGTTGAAAGCAGTGTGGAGTTGTCTTATCCCATGCTTGAGATGCAGGGCCCTGCCTTGTTGAGATGTTTGAAGTCATTGTTGTTGAGCTGCTCTGTGCAGAGTGATTCGTTCTTCGAAAGTGTCGAAAAGTCCTGAAGCTTTTTTGAGGGGCGTGTATCGGGGTACGCCTAGCGCGAGTCGGGTCGCTCTGCGTAGTTGCGTTTCTAGTTTTTTATTCTGTGTTTTGGTCAGGCTCATGTATGGTGCGGCGTACATGACTCTAGATGTGATCAGGACTTCTATGGTCTTACGTAGTTCATGTTCTTTGCGTCCGTGCTTCTTGCGGGTTATTCTTACCAGCATATATTTGGTTTGGTTCATCTGGTTGGTAATTCTCTTAGTCCATTTGGCGGATTTTCATTCTGTTCCAGTTAGAAATCGAGAATTTTGATGTCCTTTTGTCTTGGGATGTTGTTCCCATCTAGCGTGAGCCGTATGGATTCCCGAGCTTGTTTCTGCGTCTTTGGTGTTGCTGTTGATGACTACTATGGACTCCGATTTTTCAGAGG
This sequence comes from Ixodes ricinus, assembly GCA_037355805.1. Taxonomy (NCBI): domain Eukaryota; kingdom Metazoa; phylum Arthropoda; class Arachnida; order Ixodida; family Ixodidae; genus Ixodes; species Ixodes ricinus. The sequence continues at coordinate 8,258 of JAZHYW010053463.1, forward strand.
AGTATTTCAGTCTATGCAGACGAGTGTCAGTCCTCTTCAAATAATTTCCTCCTGGTGGACATGGGATCTTCAGGTTGCTCCACAGGGTAATCGTCGGCACAGAGGCCGAAGTGGAGGTCGGGTATGGTTTGGAGGAGAGTTGGTAGGTCTTTCAGGGTGAGGTTAAAGAAGTGCCAGATAGGGAAGGATAGCACCTTGTGGTACCCCTGCGTGGAGGGGAAATTTGGGGCTAGTGTAGTCTCCTATTTTGATCTCAATGGTCCTGCCTGTGAGGAAGTCTCGGACGTATTTGTAGAGTTTCTTACACGGTCTTGTCTGTTCTAGCTTATTTAAAATTGCATAATGTGACATATTGTCGAAAGTTTTCTGTTGTCGACTTCAGCTATGACGCGGGTCTGTGCTGTACTGGCACGGTCGTACACTTTGTGCTGGCGTATCATGGTGTCTTGAGTAGATACGTGACGGCGAAATCCGGTCATGGTGTGGTGTAGAATGCCTAAGTTCTCTAGTTGCCATTCAAGGCATTGTAAGACCATGCGTTCTGGAAGTTTTTCTATGCACGAAGTGATTGAGAATGGTCTGGTTTTTCTTTTTCTGATCCGGTGGTTTGTTGGGCTTCATTTCGCACGAGAGCGTGTGCGAATGAGATGCAAAACAAAGCCATGTGCTCTCTCAGCAGTGCGGGGCTGAACGCTGTGGAAGCTACGCTAGCCTTGACAACGCCGAGTGCAGCTGATGAATTTTCGACGTGTTTCGTGGAGCATTGTCTCAAGACAAACTTAAAACCACATAGAACAGCATGCTAAAACTAATAATAAAACAATTTTAAGCTTGCATTTCGCATCTCTCAGGTGTCACCTGTGTGCATGCCATAGTATGGCATTTGAAGGTCGACCGAAAGAGAGAGTGATTTTGAAACTACCCTGGAGCCAAGCCATGACGCCATGGTAGTGATTACTTACTGCCACTATATTGATTTCACATAATCGCAGGCCTTGTCACTCGGGTCTTGTAAGATGACAACTTAGGTGGCTCAGCTCTGCGGAAGGTATAAGACCTGCAGGAGAAGTTTTGTATCTTGACACGTTTGCTGCCTTTCGTGGTGCTTTGGCTGCACGTTCGCACTCGAAGCCCACGAGAGGCCGAAGTACTATAAAGGGGAGGGGCAACCGCAAGACCTCCCTACCGTGTTTGTCTTGTCGGTGACCATAGTCTGGACTCGTCGTAGCCGGTCATACTGGCTCGTCATCTCGGGGGAACAAAAGGTAATGCCTTGCCCAATTTGGTATGCGCCGAAAACGGGTATATACCGCGCGGTCACAAAGTGTCACTGCTCTTAAAAAATCTTTACAAAAAGCAACAAAACTTGGCAACGACTTTAATTTTTAAAGTTCAATGATGTATGAAATGCTGTTTTCAGGAGCGATTGTTTCCAACGTTTGGAAGACATTAAACAGTCGTTACGGTACCTGAAGAACCTATCCTTTTGTCGATTTTGAGGAAACTAAATTGGTGTCACGTGACCAGGGAGGGGGGAAGGAGAAGAATGGAAAAGAGGAAGGAAAAAGAGGGAAGCGAAGGGAGGCAGATGGGGAGGGGGAGAGGGCACTGTAGGAGGGTGAGCAGAGGGACTGGGAGAGCGGGAGGGGGAAAGGAGGAGAGAGTAATGGAGAGAAGGAATTGGTGTGACATGAAGTATAATTCCTCGCTAAATTTAGCGAGAAAACTGAAATCGTGTGTCACACGATCAAGGAGGGGGAAGGGAGGGCACCGTAGGAGAATGGGGGAGGGATGAGGAGAGGGGGATGGGTGAAGAGGGATGGGGTGACACAATTAGTGTGTCATGTGAGTTATATTTCCTGCTAAATTTTGCGGAGAAACTGTTGTACAAGTCACGTGACATCAGGTCGCGTGACGTCGATTTCCCCCGCTAAATTTAGCCGGGAAACTTGATTGGTGTCTAGGTCACAAGACGTCGATTTTCTCGCTAAATTTAGCGGGGAAACTTAATTGGTGTATAGGTCACGCGACATCAGTTTCCCCGCTAAATTTAGCGGGAAAATTTAATTGATTCTTTGGCCACAAGACGTGAATTTTCTCGCTAAATTTAGCGGGGAAACTGATTTGACGTATGGGTCACGTGCCGTCAATTTCCCCAAGGTGTATGAGTCCAGTGACGTCACTTGACGTCACTTTTCGCTCTAAGTTTAGCGGAAAATGCACAGACGGACGTACAGACGGACAAACTTTTGGGATTGGGGGTAGCGCTACAAAGCATTTCATGCTTTAAAAAACAAAAGACATTGTCCTTTATCTTGTGGGTGTCCACTTTAGCCAACGCTCGATCAGGCACAGTTTCGACCGCCCCGAAGTTCTCACAAGGCAAGGTGCGAGGGACTTACTGTCTAATACTATAGTTACACTAGCGCTCTTAACTGTCATTAAGCCAACGGCAGTTGAACCAATCGCGATCAGCCGAAGTTACAAGGCGGCGCCTACTGTCACTGAGCCGCTAACGATCATAGAGTTCAAGTGAGCTTACCTATATACCTCAATTAACTGGTGAGGGTTCATCCCAATAGAGCTAAAGATGGCGGCGTCCGCCGACCCGCCGCTCATGGCCAGCGCATGCGAAGCACTTACTATTGCAGAACATTGGGGGAGGTATCTAGAAAGTAGCGTAGCAGCAAATATTGTCGGAAGAGGTATGATTCGAGACCCGAGCTGTCGCTACAACAATCACGGCATGTCGCGGAGGCCAAGGCTCGGCGGGGACGGCCACTGCGATGTCAGTGGCGATAAGACTTTCGTTATATCACTCTCGCTTGAATTGGTGTAAAACGTTCTGATTCTCATTTCTTTACTCTAAAAGCCACAAAAAAAAATTTTTTTTTGTTTAAGACGTTTTTAATGAATGAAAAGTGTGCATACACTTGCATCACTTTTTTTAAAAAAAAAAAGGTAATCTGATATTAGCTTTGGTTTTATTTTGGTTTCAACTGTGTCTTGTGACGCGCATCTTAACTGAGTTTCTTAGGCCTATGTACAGTGTAAGACCAGACAACTTAGTTGAGCTTAATGACAGTTGGGAGATGCCAACGATCGTTGGCTTAATGACAGATTGAGAGCGCTAGTGTAACTAGTGTATAAAGGCCCCTTACACACAGTTGCGTTCGTGCGCGTTTGACTGCTTTGTGGCTGCGAGAAACAAGGACATCTCTGCTGCTTATATCGCGTGCCAAGCTACTCCTTGAACCGCAAGTGGTATCTAACGTCACTATAACATTTACTTGGGGAACTCAACCTCGAAACCCGAGACGCTCGCGTCCACCGAGACCGAACTCAACACGATAACAGCGCCGCCCTTCAGCGACGAGTCAGAACATGAAAGTTCATTCACAAAGCTACTGCGAAACGGCACTGCCAGATGGCGCCACCGGCCCTTGCGCGACTCGATCTAAACCAATACGTGCAACCGTGCAGTTCCCGGAGTGGCCGCTGCGGGAGAAATGGCGGCGTTGCAATCGCCTTTAGTTCGGTTCTCGAGTACGGAACGGAGCCAGTTTTTCAAAGCAGGCTCTACGGCAGTTCCCCAGCTGAGTTGTTCCAGTAACGCTGGTGGTATCTATTTATACGCCAACGCGCCGTCTAGAAGCAAGCCCGCGTTTGCCTACACCAGGTGTGGGCACTCCGTGTGCGCAGAAACGAGATTCACGTGAGATGAAGCGTGTGCGCATGCGCCCTGCCGACAGCAGCGCCACCGGACCAGCGTGACGGTAAGTGCCGCGCGTTGGTCCACTCTATACGGCGGCCGCGAAGTCCGTAAAAAAGGCTCGTGCACTTAGCAACGTTTTTCCTTTCTCGCGTCCAGGGAAGGGGGTTCTCCGGATTGCAGTAGGCCGATCGACTTCCCCAAGAGCCGGCTCCAACTGGTTCCTTAGCAGTGCACCGCCGTCGCTCAACTGCAGAGCCGTTACCGCAGCGATCTGCGCGCCGACCGAGGCGAAGAAGGCAAACCCGGCGCGGCCATAGACGGCTCGCTCTCCGCACACCATTGCGGGGCTCTGGCGATGCCGCAGAAGACGTAGGCCCGCGCTTTTCCTCCCCAGACGTCACCATTGGTGGATCTGCGCAGCACCGACTATGCGAGCACTTGGGGATCGTTACTGATTCCTTAGGAGGATAAAGTTCGTCTCCCTACAGCAATTTTATAGAGGGCAAAACGATCGACTGGGTGGCAAAAAGAAAGGAATGTGAGGGAGTAAAAAGCACCACGCAGGAATAGTTCGGCTGTTACCGCCTTTTGGAGATCATTCTCAGGGTCAGATAAACCCTCCCTTCTTAGTTACTCCCCCAAAAGACGAAACACTACTCCCATTTTTTTCTTCTTTGTTTAAGAGTGAGGATCCACAAACCATGACGTCATGCTCAGGCCTGGTCTCCTGGGAGGTGTTGATCTGGGCGCGACGGTCTGATTGCGTTCGCTGGGCGGCCGTCACGGTCCGCGGCGTTGACGCCTCCCCGATCAGTGCCGGGACCCACCCGACGCGCTGGCGGTGACGTAAGTGCACTTTTAGAGTACGCGTTGAGGGCCGCCGACCGCCGCGGCTCAAAACACGGGCGACAGAGTGAACTGGGAAGCGAGCGCGCGTTTTACTAAAGCGAACGGCGGGAGGTGGTAGACGACGGGGGCATCGAAATATCCCGCTCTCCCCATCTCTTACTACAAAGAGGAAGAGGGCAGAGACAAACAACAATTAAATATAAACAATATAAAAAAAGAAAAACTACACGAAATTTTTTGAAATCTGTCAAACGTTAGGCGAGCGACCGCAACCATCGCACATAGTTTTTTTTTCCTCCACCTCGCTACAGGCAACAGGGATGGCGGGGATAAGGTTTGGTGTAGGGTGTAATTTTCGAAAATCCAAACTAGAATACTACGTTTGACGCGTACATGTAAGCGGTCTAAATAAGTTGATTGAATAAGTGACAGCCAGATGCCACTCATTCAAAATTTCGAATGCTGCGCGGTCTGGTTCTCTCGGGGACTATGCAAACAGCCAGTTCAAGCACGTGGCACCTCGGCTACCTCCCAGCCCCTCCGCCAGACGTTTTCTGTTCACGATGCATGAATTTTCAGCGGTATTTCGGAAGAACTGGGGAAGGCGAGTGCACAACCTTGATTGGCGCTCAAGGTCATCGGGCGCAGGGATGTGCCCATAGCTTCTCATTCATCGCCACAGGAAGTTGTCCCCAAGCAAAGATCAACAGTGCATTGCTCGCGCTAGCACGCAGCATGTGCGCATTGCTGCGCTAGCACGCAGACTTTCACTTGTGACTGGAAAGTGTGTCCTGGCTCCCAGCACGATGGACGACGTAAACAACCGAAGTATACGAAGAGCGCGTGAAGACTCGCTCTCGTTATACATTGGAGTACACTAAATAAACCGCACCCTTTCAGATGATCAGAATGATACGCTATCCGCACGTGTAACAGCGGCTCTCTGAAGTAGACGCCGGATTAACGCCGCAGCCTCCAGTGGCTGTGGAAACTGGCAAAGAAACACCCTCTTCAAGCGCCGACAGATGGCGTCGGGGTCCACATTGCCACGCGCGTCGCCGAGGCGAGCGCGTGCGTGGCCGAACGGTTTCCGTGCTTGGCTGTTGCGCCGAGGCTCCAGGTTCGATTCCAGGGACTCTTTTTGGATGCGAAGCATCTCTTGCTCGGGTCTATGTCCCGCGGCCTTGTAGTCCGCACTCACACTACGCACGCGCAACTCTCCTCCTTCCTCTCTCCAACAGCTGCGCGTTACTCTCTCCGCTCTCTCTCTACCAGCTGCGTGCACTGCGCGTGCGTTCGCTTCTACTGACACCGCGCGAGCGTTCCAAGTTTCTCTGCCGCGAGCCGCGACGAAGGCTCGCGTAGGGGGTGACGCTAGGGCAGTCGGTGGCGCCATCTCTCGACGTCAGCACGCAACTGACTCTTTCCTCGGAACCAACACGATGCTCCGCATCACCCCGTGGTTCCCCTCGGGATGATGGTGTAATGTTTTTTATTTATTCTTTCCAACCTCGCGTTCTCTTAAGTTCGAGAACCTTGTCGTCTATCGAGTTACGAATGTTCTACGCGCCGAACGTTCTACGCCGAATGTTCTAGAAACCCACGCGGATACAAAAGGTGCTCCGAGTGGCGAGCCGGAGTCAGTCTAATCCCAGTGCTCGATCCTGCTGTTACGTAGCCATCGACGCCTGCGACGCTAGCCTTCTTCTATTTTCTTTCCGGCACAGGTTCGTCTCATTAAACGCTTAGTTTCCTTCAGTCATCTGTCGCCTCATCACTTGTCATCCGTGACATTTTGGTGGAGGTGCGGGGTAGTCATCGTCGCGATCTTCTTCTTTAGCTTTTGCGGCGGCGGTCCGAATTCCGGGAGTTGGCCTTTAGTGCGGCGGCTTGCTCGGGCGTCGGCCTCTTCTGCGAAGGGTAACCTTCCGGGGCTGAGCACCTCACTTGGTTGGGGTTTCTTCGGAGGGGTACGCTTCACGGGCATAAATGCAATACCCCGTACCTCCACCATAGTGTCGGTTAGCCTATACCGAACTGAAGTTCCTAGACCACGTGGTTAGTAACGAGGGCGTCCGCCCAGTCCCGGAGAAGACTCTCGCCGTCGCGGCACTTCCAGTGCCGACAGACAAGAAGGCCGCGCGAAGATTTCTTGGACTTTGTGCCTACTATCGACCCCCCCCCCCCACCTTGTTTTTCTGAAGGCACCCCCTTAATTCGCAACAACTCCTCTATTCTCAACGCCCTCCCCCCCCCCCCCCCCCTAAACATTTAGACCCCCCGTCCTAATATCAATTCCTGGGGAAACCCCTGCTATCGGCGCTTCGTTCGGGATTTCGCAAGGATTTCCGCACCGCTCACAAACCTCACGAAGGACGCCGAGAAGTTCGAATGGGCCGAGGAGCGGCAGCAGGCATTCGACGAGCTAAAACGAAGACTCCAGACTCCTCCTATTCTTGGACACTTCGACCAGAATGCAGCAATCGAGATTCACACGGACGCTAGTAACGCATGACTTGGAGCGGTACTGGTTTAAGTGCAAGAAGGCACCGAGCGAGTCATCGCCTACGCAAGTCGGACACTGTCCAAGACGGAGAGAAATCACTCCTCGACTGAAAAGGAATGTCTTGCGGTCGTCCGGGCTATCGCTAAAGTTCCGCCCATACTGGAACGGGAGCCTGTTCCGCGTAGTCATAGACCTTGCACTCGCTCTGCTGGCTTGCGAACCTCAAGGACCCTCAGGGACGCCTCGCTCGATGAAGTCTCCGACTACAGGAGTTCAACATGACTGTGGTCTACAAGTCGAGGCCGCAAGCATAGCGACGCCGACTGCCTGTCCAGAGCCCCTATCGGTACAACTTATGGCAGCACCGACGACAATGACGACGAGCTGTTTCTAGGCGAAGTGAACACCGACGGCATGTGTTAAGTAACGAAGGATTTTGTTAGGAATAAGTAAGATTTGTTTTAGAAAAGTTTATCTTTCTACAGCTGCGTCGGCATTGTTTTTTTTTATCTGCCTATGTGTGCGTCTGCATGTTTGGGCGTTTGCTTTACGCTCGCGGGGGAACATGAACGGGAAGTGGTCTTCCGCCCCCGCGCGCGGGGGGCTTTGAGCGGCCGCGGGGCTAGAGAAGAGTCGGACCCCGGTCGTTAACAAACGGATCGGGTGTCGGTTTGGGGCGCCGGGCAGCGGTACTTCTGTCCGCGCTTGTGGCTTTTAAGCGGGTGTGCTTGTGTCCGGCGTATTTCGCCGCTTAGAGTAGAAACTTCGCTTTTAATCGACGCAATAACTTAACTTGTTGGCGCCAGCCAGACTAGGGAAATTGCAGAGACCGACTCTACAAGGAATTTGGGTTTGACCGTTGAAGTGTCGGAGGGGGGTCACGTTGACAGCTCGCTGATCATTGGGGAAGAGTGTACCACGTGACAATGGACAAATTTGAAGTGATTGGTCCATCTCTGGAGGGAAAGGAGGCCCCTACGAGTCTAGAAAAGGGCTGCCGAGAGGATTCTCGGGGATTCGGCTTTTGAGATCGGGAAGATTCGGCTGTTGAGACTGGGGCTAAAGTATGGGTTGTAATTTTGGGGGAGTTTTGAATTGTAAATTACTGTTGACTTGTTGTCGTTTTGTTTTAAAATAAACGTGGCCACACTGGCCATCGTAAACCTACCAGCGTCGTAATGTGTCCAGCGGGATCGAACAACTTTTAGTTTTTTTTTCTTATTCGACTTCCCGGGCGACTTCCATCGGGCGAACACCATCATCGGTCGGTCGTCACCATCACCTGACCGACTGACCGGCCGGCCCCCTCCCTTCGGAAAGTTGACTACTTGGCACGACATCAACAAGGCGATCCTGAGCTGTGCGCAGTAAAAGAGCACCCGGAAGGGCGCGAGAGTACCATTCTACGTGTTTTCTCACGAGCCCTGCCTACCTTCGCCATTCGACAAGGTGTACTCTACAAAGAGAACTTTGGGGACAAAAAGAACTCGTTGTGGCTGCTAGTAATCCCGACCCGGACCTTCGAGAGGAGATCTTTCAAGCATGTCACGGCTACCCGACGTCCGGACACCTTGGTTACAACCGGACACTGGCCCGTATTCGTGAAAAGTATTACACCCGATCATGCCACGAGTGCCAGCGACGCAAGAAACCGCCGACGAAGCCGGCAGGTCTTTTACAGCCGATTCCTCCACCAACTGCACCGTTCCAGCAGATGGGGGGTGGATCTACTTAGTCCTTTCCCGCAGTCGGCCCTGGGAAACCGTAGAATAATTGTAGCCACTGATTATCTAACACGATACGGCGAGACGATAGCCCTTCCGTCGGGGACTGCTGTGGAAGTCACCAAGTTATTCGTCGAGTCCGTCGTCCTCATTTGTCATTGTCATTGTCATCTGTAATCCTCAAAAATAATCTAGAAGGTTGAAACTATCCAGAAGAAAGACGTACGTTTTATCTGCCGCCAGTGTGACACATTTTTTTATTTAAAGGGGATTCTCCGGTAAAAATTTGTCTTTCAGAAAAAGTTAAATTAGATTGTCATTGCTTTTAGAGATATCATCCGCACATTATCTGAATTTCTAATCCTCCGCCGCGCAAGTTATTCAATTTTAAACAGAGCCCGATTGATCAGATTGCACCCGCAAAACACACGGCGTTTTCGTTGGAAACAGCGGAAGCCCTGACTTAACATCATGCAAAGAGAACGACGACAGCCCTTGACTGCTGTCTCGGTCAAATAACTTCGTTCTAAGAAAGACAAAAGATTTACGGTATTGAGAGAAGCACGATTCTTCGACGATGATCTTTGTAAGCACCATCAGCCATGTTGATCAGAACCGGGAATAAGTCAAACCCCGCGACTCTGACGGTACCATGCCTCATGTGAAGTCACGACACGACCATCCACGCATATATACTTGCGAAATTTGACTTGAAGTTTCGGATTGATGTTCATAATTGATTTAGCGAACACCGGGGCGTCTTTTCATGAAATAAATAGCACATATGACCATATTTAGGCCCTCTCTACGTGGCCAGCGCAAAAACTTGGTAAACTTCAGGTTATCATCTTCCAGCGCTTCCCATGCGAAAAATGCGGAGTCACTGGTTTGCGGACGCGTGCGCGGTGTCTGGATATCCCGCAGACGAGAGTTACCGCGCGTGATCAGAACCCGTTACACAGTCCAGCAGACAAAGATGGCAGCGCGCAGAAGGCGAGGACTGGCATGGTCCCTGACAGCTCAGAAAAACACAGAGTGTCTATAATCGATGCGTAGCCAATGCGATTGCGGCGCATCGTCCAATAAGAACGCCGGTGGACGAATCGCGCGTGGTAAGAAGTTGCGCCCTGCCTTTTTTAAGCAGTGACTATGATACAGCTCTTTCCGAATAGTGTGACACACCGCCGCGTATACCGCACTGCCAGGTACAGGCCCACCTAAAGTTTCGAATTGTCTTCGACCGTGCTCCTTCCTTAGAATATACGGAAAAGCCCGGCTTCTTCGTTTCCACAAGCCCACGAGGAAACGACGGTTTTATTCCTGCGCATATTACCCTCTCGCCGGCTTTGTGAACTTCCTCGAGGATATATCGAACGGCTCTGTCCACTACAGGGTGAAATGCGACGACTGACCCGTGGCGAGGTCATACACGCGTACTACACACTGGCCGAATCCCAATCAGGCCCCGTTTTACGTACGCAGTTTCATCCGCACTTTCCTCTCCCGTTCCCTCACACGTACCCTTCGTTTTTTACTGCCTCCGTTTCATCCACCTTTGACATTCGTTGACTGTTCCTTCGAAGAGGTCAGTCGACGACTTTCCTGTATAGCGATGGTGGATTTAAACGAATGGAAAACGAGCCAGTGTTGCTCATGCGGAAAGTGAAGCAAGCAGCACTCAATCCCCGCCTCTGTAGCCATTATTTATATATTTTTCAATATATTTAACGATACAGGAGACCCCCCCGGGAGGAGGGGGTCCAAGCACAAGAGGTACGTCATGAATAAAATAAAGAACACTTTTTTTACGCCTTTATAGAAAAATAAAAAATAAGATAGTATATTACGCGGCACTCCCAGTACAACATACAACGAAACACCAAAGTGAAACAAAACGACAAAGAAGCGCAGAAATTGCTGACATTAAAAGAAATATTCATCGGGAGGAGCAAGAAAAAAAAAAAAGGTTGGGCTTTGAATTGGCACGTGGACGCCATTTGAAGGCAAACTAACTTCAGGCTGTCTGAACCTTCGCACAAGAAATTTGAATCGTACGTCTGCAAAATCAGGCACGATAGGACATGTATGAAGCCTGATTTCGATCACACCAAAAAGTTTGATCGAATAAATCTCTTACAAAAAAAACTTGATATAAGAAATCCTTCCTTGCATGTGCCCTGTCGCTGCACGCCCACCTAGACTGATTTACAGGTGATCTTCGCGGCTGTCGGGGACGAGATGAATGGAAAGAGAATAGAAAAACGAAGACCCAGGAAACTCGTAACTACTAGACTTTTCGTAAAATGAGCAGCGCCTTCCACCACCGCATATAATCACTCCGTGAAACGACTGCCTGTAGCAGACGATGGAGGTGACGACGGAGCTGTTTACATTGGCGAGCGGGCGAGAGCACGCGGACAGAACAATGGTGATAACTGGCGCCACTTTGCCACTCTCTGAGTGTCAAACGGAAGATAAAGTGTACGAACGTCACTTAGATTTGGGTAGATGCAGCGGAAGCGAAGAGGTACGTACAGGAGGTTCCCACTGTTCGTTGCGCGCCCCGCGAATTGTCTTTTGAATTTTTTTTTTTCAAATGTTACATTTTTGTTTTTAAAAGCTATTATGACCGAGAAACGTGCTGTCGTCCCTGTTTCAAGTCAAAGGATTCCGGAAACACAGCCCGCAAGAATTATTTAGTACCAGAAAGCTTCATATGCGGTTCCATTAATGAAATCAGTTATTAAAGAGTCCCCCTTTCCTCACACCGCTATAATCGTATTATCGTAGCACATGGGTGTTCGGCGTCGATACAAGGTGACGGAAGCTGCCCCGGCGTCAGCAGCTGGCGACGGCCGACCAGCCTGTGTGTGACCCAGTTTCGAAGCCAGTTGCTGGGCCACTTCCTCCCCCTTTCCCTCGCTGGAATTCCCCGCGCTTCTTCGGGGGTGACATTTCAATGCCGCCGACGCTGCCCTCCCCGGCCTGGGACCCCGAACTTTCCCGCCGACGAGTCGGAAACCGAGATCGAGCACGTGTGCACGCTCACGACGTCACTGATCGTCGCGACAACTCGCGCGCGCGAGCGCTCCGAACTTTTTTTCTTTTTTTTTTGCGCGAAGCTTGCCTTATTGCACCTGACGATCGGTGCAGAGAAGGTTTTAAACGTGGCGCTAAATGCAATAACATCGGATGAGCCTCTAGCCGCGCTCACACTGCCAAAAATACATCATAACGAAAGACAGTTTGCATACACTGGCTTACGGGTGTTTTCCTCCTTGTTGACTGTCACGTCACATTGCACAGACAAACACTGTCTGAAGACATGTTCTAGCTATGCACATGTCTGAAGCAAACATGACTCAAACATCAATGAGGCGTGACCGCAGATCATGACGTCATCGTGTCTGCAGCGACGCCGCGTCTTTTGTAAGACGAGTCAGCAGTGGGAATATATGCACGAAATGCCAAATGCTACGCGGAGCGCAAGTTTCGTCTGCTTTTGCGCAGCGGTCGTGGTGACGTCGAAACGCCGAGCTCTGATTGGCCCCGTCGAGGTCTACCCACTGTCCATCCCAATCAGGAGCCAATCGGAGCTCTGCGTTCTGAAGTCACCGCCACCCCCTGCGCAAGAGGCAGGCACGGCGCGAGCGTATACATGCCGCCAAGTTCGAACTTGCGCTCCGCATAATCACCCACAACTTCGGAAACGCAGGGTGTGGCGAGTCCCGCACATCTCATTATAGCTCCGCAACCAATCAGAGCGCGGCATTAGGCCGATAAGAACGCCGAAGGACCAATCAACGAAGCAAGAAGAGGGGCATGGTAAACCACACCCTACGCCCCTTAAGCTGTATACTATACCGTCAATGTGACTTTTGTTTAATGCCTATTTTTGTACCGACTGGACCAAACAAACCTCGATGATCAAGCTCTCGTCACTAAATATCTATTGCGGCGTATAATTTCGTGCTGCTCCGACTGCTGGCGACGAGCTGCGCCCAAAAACGTCACTGGGTCGGCCTCAAACGACTGGCCAAACGATCACTATCTATACGACGTCCGAGCACGGAAGAACTCTAACACTATTACCCCGGGAATGAGAGAAACCTTACATAGTGGAATCTCGTTAATTTGAATCCGAGGAGGACCAGCACTTTGTTTGAGTAATGCAAAGTTTGAATCACCGGGAGTATCCTTCCTAGTAACACATTAGACGGGGCATGGCATGTTCGTTCCAATTATGCGCGAGTTTGAATTAAGAGGGTTTGAATTAACGAGATTCCACTGTAGTACAAGCGTTCACGGTGTTATTTGTTTAATCGAAGCGACAGCTAGCGATTGAGGGAGCCACCGAAACATCTCGTCGCCGATACTGTACCACTTGCGGCGCAGCGGCTGCATGCGCGCGCACGTCAGTCACAGATCGAGTCAATAATCGCCCATAATGGAAATTGAGTAATACGGCGGACAATTGCCAAGCCCATCGATGGCCCGCATTTAGCTACAGAGGAAAGCCATCTGCAGATTACGGAGAGCGCGCCTTGCCAGCGGGCGACGTTTTTTTTTGTTTTTTCTCCCCAAACGCGATTCGAAGTTAAAAATATGTCCGGGTGGATGTTATCTCTCTTCTACGACGGCATAATCGTCCCTCGGGCACCGGACTTTTCGTTTCGGTTTAATCCCCGCGTAGCCTCGTATACGAGGAAGAGAAAGCCGTCCCTGTAACTCGATCGAGAGAAAAACTAAACAATAAAGTAAGCGTGGCTATTTTTGGGGTCCCAACGTCGGTCGAGTGGGTATTTGGACCCGATGTAAATTAAGGGCTAAAGTAACTTTACTCACGCATGCGTGAACGGGTAGTATATTTGCTCTACAGAGTGTTTCCGAGCACGCGCTATTCGGACGTAAAAAAAGATTCGTTCAATAAACCGATCAACCGAATGCAATGAAACGTATCATAAAGGTGTCATTAATGGTGAATTTACCACACAGAAAAAATTATAAACGTAAATTTCAAGGAAAAAAACCACTCAGCCTAAACAATTCGCAAGAGACACTCAAGACTGTTTACGTGTAGGAATTCTTTCGCATTTCTACACTCAGCGCATTCCTAGAAGCAGTGCGCCTCGTCTTCCTTTTTTTTACATGGCGCACCGGCGGTTATTGACATCACGCTCCCTCATTGCGCAGGCGCGGCGGCGCTCCGGCTCCACGGCTTCCGTGACGATGCATCTGAATTGCTGCGCTTTTATTTGTTTTTTTTTATTTCTGAGGTACGTCGGCTTTGATCTTGAGCGCCCGGCTGGCTTCCGTGACGAAGCATCTGATATATTAATTGGGGTTTTGTGGATATTTATACAGCGTGTAGTTGGTCAGCCATTTCAAAGTTGCGACGAGTCACTCGCTGTATAGATGAGCAATTTAGCCATGACGCGTTGCAGCCAATGGGAACTCCGCTTGTGGGTGCCGTTTTTCTGCTACAGACGGTTACAGACAACGCCGGCTTCGCTCCATGGGACAGTGACTTTCGCATTAAAAACTTATTTTTACCTATGCAAAGGGTGAAATCGATCTAAACCGTCTAGTTGACGCTGTCCCTCATAGATGGTGCAACATAAGGCAGAAACATGAAAGCTGCTATGAGATGGACACCCGAAAGCAGAGTCCGCAGATCTGAGCGTGTGTGGTACCATCTGTGAGCAGAAACGTCATCCAAATCGTGTTCACAGTTCTCTTTCTAGTGAATTCACCACCTAAATACATCTTTGTTAAAAGTTTCAATGCACGTTCGAATGGCGTTCAGCAGAAGCACCCTGTATATACATATACGTGATGTCGCCGTAGTTCCCTGTGATAATATCTTACTGAGAGGATCAGAAGAGAGTGTCCTCTGGATGACCAGCCTCAGAAGAAGGCGCGTGTTGCCTTCCGTCGTGCTTCGGCTGCGCGTGCGCGCAAGCTCATGAAACGCCGAAGCGCTATTCGTAAATAAAAGCTGGAGGCGGGAGCAATAAAAAACTTCCATGCAGCCGTCCTCATTCCGTCCAGTAACGATGTTGGTCTCGGTTAGCATTACCTAATTCTCTCAAAATCATCCTCTGTTACGTATATGTCTTCGTCTGCTTTCAACTGTCTTTGCATGCACATACGCGCGCGTATGCATCCGGGTTTCAGTCCTGGGGTGCACGCGTGCGCACACTTGGGGTGCCGCAAGTCAGCTCCGACGGATGTGTGTGCCGCGTCTTGCTGGCCTGTGCCCTGCTAGGTGACGTCACAACCGCGTAGTGCCGCAGGTCACAGCGATCTCTTGGTGGTAGCACGGTCGCGCCTGCTTGCCGTGTATTCTGTAGACGGCCTGCGCCTGTCGCCCCGTGCTCTCTCGTGCAGTGATTTCCATACATACCCCCTAGGGGGAGGGGTGTACACCCCTTGTTTTCTGAAGGCATCCTTAATCGGCAACAACTCCTCTATTCTCAATGCCCCCTCCCCCCTAAAATTTAGTCCCCTCCATTTTAATCCCTGGGGAAACTCCTGCTCTCGTGCCCTCCTCTTCCTCAGCTTTCTCGGCGCCATATCGAACCGATCCTCGGAGCGTAATGCCGCTCAAAAATTTGGGATCATTCCATTAGCAAACAGTTTCGATTTCGATTTTCCGACCTAATTTCAGGACATCACGTCACGACCAAATACTGTGCTCGCATTTTCGAATTATGTGACTTTCCTTAAATTTGTAATACTGTTGGTGTTGGCCTACCGATACGGGTAGAATGCTGAGGCACGTTTTCGGGGCTCCCAACGCGCCAGAGTTTGTGCGCAGGTAAACACAACACTACGATAGCAGATGGACGAAAGAAGTATATTGGGAACTGGACCGATCATTCTGTTCCAGTGTCTCCTCAATGTCCCGAGCTTCTTAAATGATTCGTAAGCCGGGAGGGTCACGCTGTACTCTGGAGTGGTAGTAGTCAGGCCGCCAAAAAGGTATGGGACGCGGCCGGCCGGCCGTTCTACTCCTCGCCAAATCTAGGCAGTTCTCGCGGAGGTCCATGTTTACACGGGGGCTCTAACGAAGACGAATGGGTGCGGTGCAAGCCAGCGCTGGCCTTACTTGGTGCAGTGCCAGACAGCTTCTCGCCATGGTCGAGGAGGTCCCATAAGGCAATGCGCGCATGCAGTGTTGCGTGCAGGGATCTGTCGGAAGTGATTATTAATCGATGAGTTGGCATCTTAGACTGATACACGTTCCAATGGAGGCAGGGGAGCTGTTCGGAGGCACTCATTATGCCAGGTGGTGTCGGTTGGCCTCCAGCTGGTGACGTAGGCGACCCGACTCTAACGGCCTGATCATCTTGGAGGCGTTGCGTAAGCGCGTAAAGTTTTGTGCTTTCCTTTCGAAGCCCATTCCCCCAATAACGTGGGTCGACGAATCGCTCCGAGTGCCACGAACGACGCGTGCCTCGACGCCAAGGAGAACAACCAGCCAAAAGTCAATTGTTTGGCGGGGCCATAAAGCCTTCGAATGGAAGGCGTGAGAGACGAAGCCCGAACAAGGGCAAAGCGCCGGCGTCCCCTCGTTGCTGAGAGGGGTCGCCGGCGCTGCCCTTGTTATGCCTCTTTCAACATGGCCAAACAATTGACCTCAGCGCATAGTTCGTCAACATTCGACCCCACAGGCTTCGAAAGAAAAGTACAAAACTTTACGCGCTTTACCTGGCGCCTCAAGTGGTCACCTGCATTCCTGGCATAGCCTCCAACTACCTCCATGGAACGTTATCAGTCTAAGATGCCAACTCATCGATTAATAACTACTTCCTAGACCTAGATCTCTGCACGCAACACTGCGCGCATTGCCTTGTGGGACCTTCTCGGCCCTGGGAGAAGCTGTCTAACACTGAACCAAAGCAACGTCAGCGTTGACTTGCACCGCACCCATTCGTCTTCGTTAGAGTCCCCGTGTAGGCGTGGACCTCCGGCAATAACTGCCTGAGCTTGGCGAGGAGTAGAAGTCCATTACACGGCCGAGTCCCATAGCTTTTGGCGGCCTAGTTACTATCGTTCCAGAGTGCAGCGTGACCCTCCGGCTGCACGGATCATTTAAGAACCTTGGGACATTGAGGAGACACTGGAACACAATGATCGATCCAGTGTACTTCTTTGTCCGTCTGCTATTGTAACGTGGTTACCTGCGCACAAACTCTGGCGCGTCGGGAGCCCAAAATACGTGCCTCGGCATTCTGTCAGTAGGCCAACACCAACAGTATTATAAATTTAAGGGAAAGTCCCATGGTTTGAAAATGCGAGCACAGTTATTTTGGTCGTGGCGGGATCTCCTGGTTAGATTGGAAAATCGAGGTCGAAACTGTTTGCTATATGGGAGGATCCCACATGCTGCGCGGCATTACGCTCCTATAGGATACGCTTCGATGTGGTGCCGAGAAAGCTGAGGAGAGGAAGGCACGGGAGCGGGGATTTCCCCAGGGATTGAGATTGGGGGAGGGGGGGGGCATTGAGAATAGAGGAGTTGTTGCCAATTAAGGAGTGTGTGTAGGGAAATCACTGCACGAGAGAGCACGGGGCCGACAGGCGACAGGCCGTCTACAGAATGCACGGCAAGCAGGCGCGACCGTGCCACCGCCAGGATCGATGTGATCTGCGGCACTACGCGGTTGTGACGTCAACCAAGCAGGGCACAGCTGCAAGACGCGGCAGACACATCAGTCGGAGCCGACTTGGGCACCCCAAGTGTGTGCACGCGTGCACCCCAAGGACTGAAACCCAGATGCATACACGCGCGTATGTGCATGCAAAGAAGACTGTCGAAAGCAGACGAAGACATATACGTAACAGAGGGATGATTTTGAGAGAATGCGGTAATCCCTAACCGAGACCAACCTCGTTACTGGACGGAATGAAGACGGCTGCAGGGAGGTCTTTTGATTGCTCCCGCCTCCAGCTTTTATTTACGAATAAGCGCTCCGGCGTTTCGTGAGCTTGCGCGCCTCGCGCAGCCGAAGCACGACGGAAGGCAACACGCGCGTTCTTCTGGAGCTGGTCATCCAAAGGCACTCCTTTTTATCCTCTCCGTGGCTATTATACACAGGGGACTTTGGGACATCACGTATATGTATATACAGGGTGCTTCTGCTGAACGCCATTCGAACCGCATTGAAACTTTTCACTAAGTGTCTTTAGGTGGTGCATTTGCTATAAAGAAAACTGTGAATATGATTTGGATGACGTTGCTGCTCACAGATGGCACCACACACGCTCAGATCTGCGGCTTCTGCTTTCGGGTGTTTATCTCATAGCAGCTTTCCTGTTTCTGCTTTATGTTGCGCCATCTATGAGAGACAGCGTCAACTAGACGGTTTAAATGGATTTCATCTCTTTACATAGGTAAAAATAAGTTTTTAACGCGAAAGCATTAACTGTCCAATGGAACGAAGCCGGCGTTGTCTGTAACCGTCTGTAGCAGAAAAACGGCAGTCACGAACGGAATTCCCATTGGCTGCGACGCGTCATATCAGATGCTTCGTCCCGGAAGGCTCAAGGTCAAAGCGGACGTGCCTCACAAATAAAACACAAAGAAAAGCACAGCCACGCAGATGCATCGTCACGGAAGCCGTGGAGCCGGAGGGGGCGCCGCGCCTGCGCAGTGGGGGAGCGGGATGTCGCCGTCGCCGCGCCGTGTAAAAAAGTGAGACGAGGCGCGTTGCTTCTAGCAATGCGCTGAGTGTGGAGATACGAAAGCATTCCTACACCTAAGCAATCTTAAGTGTCTCTTGCGAATTTTTTAGGCTTGCTTTTTCCTTAAAATTTACATTTTATAATTTATTTTAGTATCGTAAATTCACCATTAATGACACCTTTGTGAAACGTTTCATTGCACTGGGTTGATCGGGTTATTTGTACGAATCTTTTTTTACGTCCGAACAGCGCGTGCTCGGAAGCACTCCGTGAGAGCAAATATACTACCCGTTCACGCATGCGTGAGTAAAGTTGCTTTAGCCCTTAATTTACATCGGGTCCGAATACCCACTCGACCGACGTTGGGACCACAAAAATAGCCACTTACTTTATTATTTAGTTTTTTCTCTCGATCGAGTTACAGAGACGGCTTTCTCTTCCTCGTAAACGAGGCGGCGAGGGGATTAAACCGAAACGAAAAGTCCGGTGCCCCAGGGACGATTATGCCGGCGTAGAGGAGAGATAACATCCATCCGAACATATTTTTAACTTCGAATCGTGTTTGGGGAAAAAAAGAACTGTCGCCCGCTGGCAAGGCGCACGCGCTCTGTAATCTGCAGATGGCTTTCCGCTGTAGCTAAATGCGGGCCATCGATGGGCTTGGCAGTTGTCCGCCGTATTACTCAATTTCCATTATGGGCGATTATTGACTCGATCTGTACGACGTGCGCGCGCATGCGAGCCGCTGCGCCAGAAGTGGTACGGTATCGGCGACGAGATGTTTCGGTGGCTCTCTCAATCGCTAGCGGTCACTTCGATTAAACCAATAACACCGTCAACGCGGGTACTACAGTGGAATCTCGTTAATTCAAACCCTCTTAATTCAAACTCGCGCATAATTGGAACGAACATGCATGCCCCGTCTAATGTGTTACTAGGAAGGATACTCCCGGTGATTCAAACTTTGCATTATTCAAACAAAGTGCTGGTCCACCTCGGATTCAAATTAACGAGATTCCACTATGTAAGGTTTCTCTCATTCCCGGGTTAATATTGTTAGAGTTCATCGTACTCCGAACGTCGTATATATAGTGATCGTTTGGCCAGTCGTTTGAGGCCGATCCAGTGACGCTTTTGGGCGCGCTCGTTGCCAACAGTCGGAGCAGCACTCAGTTATACGCCGCAATAGATATTTATTGACGAAAGGCACCGAGCTTGATCATCGATGTTTGTTTTGTCCAGTCGGTACAAAAATAAGCATTAAACAAAAGTCACATTGACGGTATAGTATAACAGCTTAAGGGGCGTAGGGTGTGGCTTACCATGCTCCCTCTTCTTGCTTCGTTGATTGGTCCTTCGGCGTTCTTGTCGGCTAATGCCGCGCTCTGATTGGTTGCGGAGCTATAATGAGATGCGCGGGACTGGCCACGCCCTGCGTTTGCGAAGTTGTGGGTGATTATGCGGAGCGCAAGTTAGAACTTGGCGGCATGTGTATACGCTCGCGCCGTGCCCGCCTCTTGCGCAGGGGCGTGGCTGGTGACTTCAGAACGCAGAGCTCCGATTGGCTCCGATTGGCGAGGTCTACCCACTATCGCTTCCAATCGGGACCAATCAGAGATCGGCGTCTTTCTGACGTCACCACCGCACCCCTGCGCAGAGGCGAGACGAAACTTGCGCTCCGCTTAGTATTTGGCATTTCGTATATATACTCCCACTGCTCACTCGTCGTTACAAAAGACGTTGTGTCTGCTGCAGACGCGATGACGTCATGATCTGCGGCCACGCCTCATCCATGTTCGAATCATGTTTCCTTCAGACATGTACAAAGGTACAACATGTCTTCAGACGGTGTTTGTCTGTGCAATGTGACCTCACCGTCAACAAGGAGGAAACACGCATCAGACAGTGTACGCTAACTGTCTTTCATTATGACGTATTTGTGCGTGTGACCTGGCTCGAGGCTCACCCGATGTTATTGCATTTAGTGCCACGTTTAAAACCTTCTCTGCACCGATCGTCAGATACCATGAGGCGAGCCTTCGCGCCAGAGGAAATTCGAGAGCGCTCTCGCTCGCGAGCTGTCGCGACGACCAGTGACGTCGTGAGCGTGCACGTGCTCGATCTCGGTTTCCGACTCGTCGGCGGGAAAGTTCGGGGTCCCAGGCCGGGGAGGGCAGCGTCGGCGGCATTGAAATGTCACCCCCGAAGAAGCGCGGGGAATTCCAGCGAGGGAAAGGGGAGGAAGTGGCCCAGCAACTGGCTTCGAAACTGGGTCACAGGCTGGTCGGCCGTCGCCAGCTGCTGACGCCGGGGCAGCTTCCGTCACCTTGTATCGACGCCGAACACCCATGTGCTACGATAATACGATTATAGCGGTGTAAGGAAAGGGCGAGTCATTAAATATTGATTTCATTAATGGAACCGCATATGGAACTTTGGTTACAAAATAATTCTTACGGGCTGTGTTTCCGGAATCCTTTGACTTGAAACAGGAACGACAGCACGTTTCTCGGCCATAAAAGCTTTTAAAACAAACATGTAAGATTTGAAGAAAAAAAATCCCAAAAGACACCGCGCGGGGCGCGCAACGGACTGTGGGAACCTATATACTGTACGTTCCTCTTCGCTTCCGCTGCATCTCATCATCATCATCATTTATTAAACCTTGAGCCCTTGCGGGCATTACACAGGTGGAGTAACTGCTGAAGAAACATTATATAAAGGAACAAACAAAAAACTGGGTTACATGCTGGAAAACATTGTTATATAAAGAGCAAAAACAGCAAAAATAAAGCAGCAAAATCTACCCAAATCCTAAGTGGTGTTGTACACCTTATCTTCCGTTTCACACTGGAGAGAGTGGCAGAGTGGCGCCAGTTATCACCATTTGCTTTACCCGCGTGCTCTCGCCCGCTCGCCTATTATAAACACTTTTTGCGTCGTCTTCGTCGTCTGCTACAGACAGCCCGGTTCCCCCAGTGCCCATATCCGGTGGTGGTTGGCGCTGCGCATTTTGCAAAGGTCTGGTTGTTACGAGTTTCCTGGGTCTTAATTTTTCTCTTCTCTTTCCATTCAGCTCGTCCCCGACAGCCGCGAAGATCACCCGTAGATCAGTCTATGTGGGCGTGCAGCGACAGGGTACATGCAAGGAAGGATTTCTTAGCTCAGATTTTTTTAAAGAGATTTATTCGATCAAAGTTTTCGGTGTGATTGAAATCAGGCTTACACATGTCCTATCGTGCCTGATTTGCAGAAGTCTGAGTCAATATTTTTATGCGAAGGTTCAGAGAGCCTGAAGCTTGGCACCTTCAAATGGCGTCCACATGCCAATTCAAAGCCCAGCATTTTTTTTTTCTTGCTCCTCCCAATGAGATATTTTCGGATGTCAGCGAATTTCTACGCTTCTGCGTCGTTTTGTTTCACTTTTGGTGTTTTGTTGTATCTTGTACTGGAAGTGTCGCGTAATATACTATCTTATTTTTTCTTTTTTTATGAGAGGCGTATAAAAAAGTGTTCTTTATTTTATTCATGCTGTACCTCTTATGCTTGAGATCCCGCGCCCCCCCGCCGCTCCCGGGTGGCTCTTGTATCGTTAAATATATATATAAAAATAAATAAATGCTGCAGAGGTGGGGATTGAGTGCTGCGCTTGACTTCCCGCATGACCAACACTGGCTCGTTTTCCATTCGTTTAAATCCACCTCGCTATACAGGAAAGTCGTCGACTGACCTCTTCGGAGGAACAGTCAACGAACGTCGAAGGTGGATGAAACGGAGGCAGTAAAAAACGAATGGCACGTGTGAGCGAACGGGAGAGGAAAGTGCGGATGAAATACTTGCGTACGCAGGGCCTGGTACGATTGGGATTCGGCCAGTGTGTAGTACGCGTGTATGACCTCGCCACGGGTCAGTCGTCGCATTTCACCCCGTAGTGGACAGAGCCGTTCGATATATCCTCCGAGGAAGTTCCACAAAGCCGGCGAGGGAGGGTGATACGCGCGGAGTATAAAACCGTCGTTTCCTCGTGGGCTTGTGGAAACGAAGAACGCCGCTTTTCCGTATATTGTAAGGAAGGAGCACGGTCGAAGACGATTCGAAACTTCCCGGTGGGCCTGTATCTGGCGGTGCGGTATACGCGGCGGTGTGTTAAACTATTCGGAAAGAGCTGTATACCATAGTCTCTGCTTAAAAAAGGTAGAGGGCAGTGACATTTTTACCACGCGCGATTCGTCACATCCGTCGTTCTTATTGGACAATGCGCCTGCAATCGCATTGGCTACGCATCGATTATAGACGCTCTGTGTATTTCTGAGCTGTCAGGGACCATGCCAGTCCTCGCCTTCTGCGCGCTGCCATCTTTGTCTGCTGGGCTGTGGAACGGGTTCTGATCACGCGCGGTAACTCTCGTCTGCAGGATATCCAGACACCGCGCACGCGTCCGCAACCCAGTGACTCCGCATTTTTCGCATGGGAAGCGCTGGAAGATCGCTACTTTAAAGGGGTTGTCCGCAGTGATATCCTAAAGTTCACCAAGTTTTTGCGCTGGCCACGTAGAGAGGGCCTAAATATAGCAAGATGTGATATTTTTCTCATATTCGCTAAATCAATTCTGAACATCAATGCGAAACTTCGAGCCACATTTCGCATGGCTGGTCGCCGTGACGTCACATCAGACAGTGTATAACGTCAGAGTCGCGGACGTCGACTTATTCCCCGGTTTTGGTCAACATGGGTGATGGTGCGTACAAATATTATCATCGAAGAATTGAGCTTCCCTCAATACCGTTAGTTTTGTCTTTCTTAGAACGCAGTTATTTGACCGAGACAGCAGTCAAGGGCTGTCGTCGTTCTCTTTGCATGGTGTTACGTCAGGGCTTCCGCTGTTTCCAACGAAAACGCCGTGTGTTTCGCGGGTGGAATCTGAGCGATGGGGCTCCGTTTAAAAATTAAATCACTTGCGCGACGGAGGATTAGAAATTCAGATAATGTGCGGATGATATTTCTAAAAGCAATGACAATGTAATTTAACTTTTTTTTTTTCTCTGAAAGACAAAGTTTTACGGAGAATCCCTTAAATGAAAAATCTGTCACACTGGCGGCAGATAAAACGTACGTCTTTCTTCTGGATAGTTTCAACCTTCTAGATTGTTTCTGAGATTCCAAATGACAGATGACAATAACAAATGAGGACGACGGACTCGGCGAATAACTTGGCGACTTCCACAGCAGTCCCCGACGGAAGGGCTATCGTCTTGCCGTGTCGTGTTAGATAATCAGTGGCTACGATTATTCAACGGTTTCCCAGGGCCGACTGCGGAAAAGGACCAAGTAGATCTACCCCCATCTGCTGGAACGGTGCAGTTGGTGGAGGAACCGACTGCAAAAGACCCGCCGGCTTCGTCGGCGGTTTCTTGCGTCGCTGGCACCGTTGGCATGATCCGGTGTGATACGCCTGCACGAATGCGGGCCAGTGTCCGGTTGTAACCAAGGTGTCCGGACGTCAGGTAGCCGTGGACATTATGCTTGAAAGATCTCCTCGAAGGTCCGGGTCCGGGATTACCAGCAGCCACAACGAGCTCTTTTTGTCCCCGAAGTTCTCTTTGGCAGAGCACACCCTCGTCGAATGGCAAAGGTATACGCAGGAGAGAGGCTCGTGAGAAAACACGTAGAATGGTACTCGCGCGCCCTTGGGTGTCTTCTTTTACTGCGCGCAGCCTCAGGATCGCCTCGTTGATGTCGTGCCATGTCGTCGGTGTTCACCTCGCCTAGGAAAAGCTCGTCGTCATTGTCGTCGCTGCTGCCGCAAGTTGTCCCGATAGGGGCTCTGGACAGGCTGATCGGCGTCGCCGTGCTTGCGGCCTCGGCTTGCAGACCACAGTCATGTTTGAACTGACTGTGGTCGAAGACTTCATCGAGCGAGGCGTCCTGAAGGGTCCTTGAGGTTCGCAAGCCCGCAGAGCGAGTGCACGGTCTGTGACTACGCGGAACGGGCTCCAGTTCCAGTACGGGCGGAACTTTGTGATTGCCCAGACGATCCGCAAGACATTCCTTTCAGTCGTGGAGTAATTTCTCTCCGTCTTGGACAGTGTCGGACTTGCGGTAGGCTATGACTCGCTCGGTGCCTTCTTGCACTTGGGCTAAGTACCGCTCCAAGTCCTGCGTTACTAGCGTCCGTGTGAATCTCGGTTGCTGCATCCTGGTCGAAGTGTCCAAGAAGGGGGTCGAAATTAGGAAGTTCAGGCACCTGAACGTAACATTGCAGTTCCAGTTCGGACTCCAGTCTATGATATATATAGGAGGTCTGGAGTCTTCGTTTTAGCCTCGTCGAAAGCCTGCTGCTGCTCCTCGGCCCATTCGAACTTCTCGGCGTCCTTCGTGAGGTTTTGTGAGCGGTACGGAAATCTTTGAGAAATCCCGAACGAAGCGTCGATAGCAGGGGTTTCCCAGGAATTGAAATTAGGGGGTCTAAATGTTTAGGGGGGGGGGGGGGGCGCTTTGAGAATAGAGGAGTTGTTGGCGAATTAAGGGGTGCCTTCAGAAAAGCAAGGGGGGGGGGGTCTATAGTAGGCACAAAGTCCAAGAAATCTTCGCGCGGCTTTCTTGTCTGTCGGCACTGGAAGTGCCGCGACGGTGAGAGTCTTCTCGGGTCTGGGCTGACGCCTTCGTTACAAACCACGTGGCCTGGGAACTTCAGTTCGTCATAGGCTAACCGACACTTTGGTGGAGGTGCGGGTATCGCATTTTATGCCCGTGAAGCGTACCCCTCCGAAGAAACCCCGGCCAAGTGAGGTGCTTAGCCCCGGAAGGCTACCCCTTCGCAGAAGAGGCCGACGCCCGAGCAAGCCGCCGTACTGCAGGCCAACTCCCGGAATTCGGACCCCTGCCGCAAAAAGCTAAAGAAGAAGACCGCGACGATGACTACCCCGCACCCCCGCCAAAATGTCACGGGTGACAATTGATGAGGCGACGGATAACTGAAGGAGACTAAACGTTTAATGAGGCGAACCTGTGCCGGAAACAAAATAGAAGAAGGCTGGTCGAGGCGTCGATGGCGGCGTAGCAGCAGGATCGAGCGCTGGGACTAGACTGACTCCGGCTCGCCACTCGGAGCACCTTTTGTGTCCGCCTGGGTTTCCCCAAGAACATTCGGCGAACGTTCGGCGCGTAGAACATTTATAACTCGGATCAGACGACAAGGTTCTCGGACTTAAGAGAACGCCAGGTTGAAAGAACAAATAAAAAGTAGCTTCTGGAATCGAACCT
This sequence comes from Ixodes ricinus, assembly GCA_037355805.1. Classification (NCBI taxonomy): domain Eukaryota; kingdom Metazoa; phylum Arthropoda; class Arachnida; order Ixodida; family Ixodidae; genus Ixodes; species Ixodes ricinus. The sequence continues at coordinate 34,005 of JAZHYW010053463.1, forward strand.
GGAGCCTCGGCGCAACAGCCAAGCACGGGAACCATTCGGCCACGCACGCGCGTCGCCCGGCGACGCGCGTGGCAATATGGACCCCGACGCCATCGGTCGGCGCTTGAAGAGGGTGTTTCTTTGCCAGTTTCCACAGCCACTGGGGCTGCGGCGCCAATCCGGCGTCTACTTCCGAGAGCCGCTGTAACACGTGCGGATAGTGTATCATTCTGATCATGTGAAATGGTGCGGTTTATTTAGTGTACTCCAATGTATAACGAGAGCGAGTCTTCACGCGCTCTTCGTATACTTCGGTTGTTTACGTCGTCCATCGTGCTGGGAGCCAGGACACACTTTCCAGTCACAAGTGAAAGTCTGCGTGCTAGCGCAGAGATGCGACGCATGCCGCGTGCGAGCGCGAGCAATGCACTGTTGATCTTCGCTTGGGGACAACTTCCTGTGGCGATGAATGAGAAGCTATGGGCACACCCCGGCGCTCGATGACCTTGAGCGCCAACCAAGGTTGTGCACTCGCCTTCCGAGTTCTTCCGAAATACCGCTAAAAATTCATGAATGGTGAACAAAAACGACTGGCGGAGGGGCTGGGAGGTAGCCGAGGTGCCAGGTGCTTGAACTCGCTGTTTGCATAGTCCCCGAGAGAACCAGACCGCGCAGCATTCAAAATTTTGAATGAGTGACATCTGGCTGTCACTTATTCAATCAACTTATTTAGACCGCTTACATGTACGCGTCAAACGCAGTATTCTAGTTTGGATTTTCGAAAATTACGCCCTCCACAAACCTTATCTCCTCCCTCCCTATTGCCTGTAGCGGGGTGGAGGAAAAAAAAAAAACAATGTGCGAAGCTTGCGGTCGCTCGCCCAACGTTTAAAAGTTTCAAAATTTTCGTGTATTTTTTTTTGTATATTGCTTATATTTAATCTATTGTAGTGTCTCTGCTTTCTTCCTCTTTGTAGTAAGAGATGGGGAGAGCGGGATATTCGATTCCCCCGTCGTCTGCCACCTCCCGCCGTTCGCTTTAGCAGAACGCGCGCTCGCTCTGCAGTCCTCTCTGTCGCCCGTGTTTTGAGCCGCGGCGGTCGGCGCCCCTCAACGCGTACTCTAAAAGTGCACTTACGTCACCGCCAGCACGTCGGGTGGGTCCCGGCACTGATCGGGGAGGCGTCAACGCCGCCGGACCGTGACGGCCACCCAGCGAACGCAATCAGACCGTCGCGCCCAGACCAACACCTCCTAGTGAGACCAGGCCTCCGCATGACGTCATGGTCTGTGGATCCTCACTCTTAAACGAAGAAGAAAAAAATGGGAGTAGTGTTTCGTCTTTTGGGGGAGTAACTAAGAAGGGAGGGTTTATCTGACCCTGAGAATGATCTCCAAAAGGCGGTAACAGCCGAACTATTCCTGCGTGGTGTTTTTACTCCTCGCATTGGTCCTTTATGAGACTAAAGGCCGGTTCAGACACTTGCGTTTGAGTGCGTTTCACTGCGTTGCGGCGAGAACCGAAAGCGAGTCACCGGCACATCTGTGCTTCGTATGAAGCGTGGAATCCAATTCAAGGAATCTTCTTGGCACGCGATATAAGCAGCAGGGATGTCCTGGTGTCTCGCTTCCGCAACGCAGTCAAACGCAGTCAAACGCAGCTGTGTGAACCGGGCTATCTTTGCCACCCAATCGATCGTTTTGCCCCTATAAAATTGCTGTAGGGGGACGAACTTTGCCCTCCTAAGGAATCAGTAACGATCCCCAAATGCCCGCATAGTCGGCCCTGCGCAGATCCACTAATGGTGACGTCTGGGGAGGAAAGCGCGGGCCTAAGTCTTCTGCGGCATCGCCCAGAGCCCCGCAATGGTGTGCGGAGAGCAGAGCTGTCTTTCGCCGCGCCGGGTTTGCCTTCTTGCCTCGGTCGGCGCGCAGATCGCTGCGGTAACGGTTCTGCAGTTGAGCGACGGCGGTGCACTGCTAAGGAACCAGTTCGAGCCGGCTCTTGGGGAAGTCGATCGGCCTACTGCAATCCGGAGAACCCCCGGACGCCAGAAAGGAAAAACGTTGCTAAGTGCACGAGCCTTTTTTACGGACTTCGCGACCGCCGTGTAGAGTGGACCAACGCGCGACACTTACCGTCACGCTGGTGCGGTGGCGCTGCTGTCGGCAGGGCGCATGCGCACACGCCTCACCTGCACGCGAATCTCGTTTCTGCGCACACGGAGTGCCCACACCTGGTGTAGGCAAACGCGGGCTTGCTTCTAGACGGCGCGTTGGCGTATAAATAGAGTGCCACCAGCGTTACTAGAACAACTCAGTTGGGAAACTGCCGTAAAGCCTGCTTTGAAAAACTGGCTCCGTTCCGTACTCGAGAACCGAACTAGAAGGCGATTGCAACGCCGCCATTTCTCCCACAGCAGCCACTCCGGGAACTGCACGGCTGCACGTATTGGTTTAGATCGAGTCGCGCAAGGGCCGGTGGCGCCATCTGGCAGTGCCATTTCCCAGCATAGCTTTGTGAATGAACTTTCATGTTTTGACTCGTTGCTGAAGGGACGGCGCTGTTATCGTATTGAGTTCGGTCTCGGTGGACGCGAGCGTCTCGGGTTTCGAGGTTGAGTTCCCCAAGTAAATGTTGTAGTGACTTTAGATACATCGGTTGCACTGACGTAATTTGGTCCTCCTTTCTGGTGGCCGAACTTCCTCGAGCGTAGCCTTTACTGTGCATATTCTACGAGCAGTACACGAGCGTCGCGAGCGAGCGGAAACGAGTGAGCACAGCTTCATTATACTTCGTTTCAATTTATCTGCGAGCGAAGCCAAAGCTAGAAGCGCGAGACCAGCGCTTTGTGCGTTTCTGCCCAGCTCGCGCGCTCGAGCAAAGCCTGAAGGCACGGAGCTTTCGTGCTCGCGCTTCCAGCTTTGCCTTCGCTCGCACATAAGGTGAAACGAAGTATAACGGCAGGTTTTGGCCACCAGAAAGGAGGAAGGATATGACGTCACGTGCAACCCATGTATACCCACTTGCGGTTCAAGGAGTAGCTGACGCGATATAAGCAGAGATGTCCTGGTTTCTCGCAGCCACAAAGCAGTCAAACGCGCACGAACGCAACTGTGTGTAGGGCCCTTTATACCCTAGTTGCACTACACTTCGTTTCACCTTATGTTGTACCGCAGCGGAGGCTAGAAGCGCGAGCTCATAGCGTTGGCAGCCGCTCTTAAGTCACAAGAGCTTGTGCCGCCGAGATGTGCCCCAGAGCAAGAAGCTCGCGCTTGTAGCCTTTCCTGCGGTACATCATAAGGTGAAACAGAGCTATCAGCGCTCTCAACTGTCATTAAGCCAACGATCGTTGGCATCTCCAAACTGCGTCATTAAGCTCAACTAAGTTGTCTGGTCTTACACGGTACATAGGCCTAAGAAACTCAGTTAAGATGCGCGTCATAAAGACACAGTTGAAACCAAATGAAACCAAAGCTGATGTCATATTACCTTTAAAAAAAAAGTGATGCAAGTGTATGCACACTTTTTATTCATTAAAAACGTCTTAAACAAAAAAAAACATTTTTTTTTGTTTTGTTTTTCAGAGTTAAGAAATGAGAATCAGAACGTTTTACACCAATTCAAGCGAGAGATATAACGAAAGTCTTATCGCCACTGACATCGCAGTGGCCGTCCCCGCCGAGCCTTGGCCTCCGCGACATGCCGTGATTGTTGTAGCGACAGCTCGGGTCTCGAATCATACCTCTTCCGACAATATTTGCTGCTACGCTACTTTCTAGATACCTCCCCCAATGTTCTGCAATAGTAAGTGCTTCGCATGCGCTGGCCATGAGCGGCGGGTCGGCGGACGCCGCCATCTTTAGCTCTATTGGGACGAACCCTCACCAGTTAATTGAGGTATATAGGTAAGCTGACTTGAACTCTATGATCGTTAGCGGCTCAGTGACAGTAGACGCCGCCTTGTAACTTCGGCTGATCGCGATTGGTTCAACTGCCGTTTGCTTAATGACAGTTAAGAGCGCTAGTGTAACTATAGTATTAGACAGTAAGTCCCTCGCACCTTGCCTTGTGAGAACTTCGGGGCGGTCGAAACTGTGCCTGATCGAGCGTTGGCTAAAGTGGACACCCACAAGATAAAGGACAATGTCTTTTGTTTTTAAAGCATGAAATGCTTTGTAGCGCATACCCCCAATCCCAAGAGTTTGTCCGCCTGTACGTCCGTCTGTGCATTTTCCGCTAAACTTAGAGCGAAAAGTGACGTCAAGTGACGTCACTGTACTCATACACCTTGGGGAAATTGACGGCACGTGACCCATACGTCAAATCAGTTTCCCCGCTAAATTTAGCGAGAAAATTCACGTCTTGTGGCCAAAGAATCAATTAAATTTTCCTGCTAAATTTAGCGGGGAAACTGATGTCGCGTGACCTATACACCAATTAAGTTTCCCCGCTAAATTTAGCGAGAAAATCGACGTCTTGTGACCTAGACACCAATCAAGTTTCCCGGCTAAATTTAGCGGGGGAAATCGACGTCACGCGACCTAATGTCACGTGACTTGTACAACAGTTTCTCCGCAAAATTTAGCAGGAAATATAACTCACATGACACACTAATTGTGTCCCCCATCCCTCACCCCCATCCCTCTCTCTCCCATTCTCCTACGGTGCCCTCCCTTCCCCCTCCTTGATCGTGTGACACACGATTTCAGTTTTCTCGCTAAATTTAGCGGGGAATTATACTTCATGTCACACCAATTCCTTCTCTCCATTACTCCCTCCTCCTTTCCCCCTCCCGCTCTCCCAGTCCCTCTGCTCACCCTCCTACAGTGCCCTCTCCCCCTCCCCATCTGCCTCCCTTCGCTTCCCTCTTTTTCCTTCCTCTTTTCCATTCTTCTCCTTCCCCCTCCCTGGTCACGTGACACCAATTTAGTTTCCTCAAAATTGACAAAAGGATAGGTTCTTCAGGTACCGTGACGACTGTTTAATGTCTTCCAAACGTTGGAAACAATCGCTCCTGAAAACAGCATTTCATACATCATAGAACTTTAAAAATTAAAGTCGCTGCCAAGTTGCTTTTGTTTTGTTTTTGTAAAGATTTTTTAAGAGCAGTGACACTTTGTGACCGCGCGGTATATACCCGTTTTCGGCGCATACCGGATTGGGCAAGGCATTACCTTTTGTTCCCCCGAGATAACGAGCCAGTATGACCGGCTACGACGAGTCCAGACTATGGTCACCGACAAGACAAACACGGTAGGGAGGTCTTGCTAGTTGCCCCTCCCCTTTTATAGTACTTCGGCCTCTCGTGGGCTTCGAGTGCGAACGTGCAGCCAAAGCACCACGAAGGCAGCAAACGTGTCAAGATACAAAACTTCTCCTGCAGGTCTTATACCTTCCGCGAGCTGAGCCACCTAAGTTGTCATCTTACAAGACCCGAGTGACAAGGCCTGCGATTATGTGAAATCAATATAGTGGCAGTAAATAATCACTACCATGGCGTCATGGCTTGGCTCCAGGGTAGTTTCAAAATCACACTCTCTTTCGGTCGATCTTCAAATGCCATAGTATGGCATGCACACAGGTGACACCTGAGAGATGCGAAATGCAAGCTTAAAATTGTTTTGTTATTAGTTTAGCATGCTGTTCTATGTGGTTTTAAGTTTGTCTTGAGATAATGCTCCACGAAACATGTCGAAAATTCGCAGCTGCACTCGGCGTTGTCAAGGCTAGCGTAGCTTCCACAGCGTTTCAGCCCCGCACTGCTGAGAGAGCACATGGCTTTGTTTTGCATCTCATTCGCACACGCTCTCGTGCGAAATGAAGCTCAACAAACCACCGGATCAGAAAAAGAAAAACCAGACCATTCTCAATCACTTCGTGCATAGAAAAACTTCCAGAACGCATGGTCTTACAATGCCTTGAATGGCAACTAGAAAACTTAGGCATTCTACACCACACCATGACCGGATTTCGCCGTCACGTATCTACTCAAGACACCATGATACTCCGTCAGCACAAAGTGTACGACCGTGCCAGTACAGCACAGGCCTGCGTCATAGCTGAAGTCGACAACAGAAAGCTTCCGACAATATGTCACATTATGCAATTTTAAATAAGCTAGAACAGACAAGACCGTGTAAGAAACTCTACAAATACGTCCGAGACTTCCTCATAGGCAGGACCATTGAGATCAAAATAGGAGACTACACTAGCCCCAAATTTCCCCTCCACTATGGTGGCTAGAGAGTTGGGTGTGTCGAGCGCGGCCGGCGCGCGGCACCGAAACGGAAATCTGTCGCCAGGAGGCGCCTCGGAAGGCCTGTATGCTATCCGACCGCGGCGTTTTGGCTGCGTCGAGGCCGAAATGCGCTGCGTGCGGACCTTTTCCCGGCCACTTGTCGGCTGTGTTTTTTTACAGAATTAATTGGCGTGGCATAATGAAAGTCCGATAAACCTGGATTCGATAGTCGACCCGATTTTGGAGCGTCGACGAAGGTAAATGCGCACTCGAAGTCGTTCTATTCTCACCGCAACGTTCTCGTTCGCGAGTTAAGTAACGGAGGCGTTGATTCCGAGGTAATATTAAAAAAAATGGGGAATTTTTTTTTCTCTCTCGTGTACAACGTTTTTGAAATACGTGAAATGTCCACTGAGGTATCAGCAGCCGTGACGAAATTTCGCGTTTCAAGCCACTGTGTCACGTCTGTCAAATGAATCGACGCTGAACCGCGCAGGCACTTTAACATTAAAATATGTCTGAGGACACTGGACATTTCTGGTGCAATTCCCCTGTGATTCAAGAGCAGACATGGCTGGCGGGAAACAACGCGAAAAGTTGTCATGACACAAAGCAAACAATGCATTTTTGGCACTTTACATTTTTATTGAACGTGGAAAACTAGCAATGAAATACAAAATTGATTTTAAAAGAGAGTGAGCGAAGTAACATATTATACATGTTACATGAACCATTCCTGAACGAAATATTCAGGAATAGGCAATGTAATTGTCGTAACTTTGGCAATTAAAAGTTCTCGAGAAAAAGCAATTAAACATTACTTTTGTGCTAACCCCATACAATATGGCTTATGGCATATGATCTTCCACATATGGTAACAAATATATCTTTCTCGTGTGTACCGTCTAGAGCAAACCTAAGGGTACCCAGAAACCAGTAGTGATCGTATTTGTCTTAAATGTGTAAAGACATATTTTCGATTGATCAAAAAAGATTCTGCCTCCTCACCAGATGAGTGCAGTTTGATTGTCGGGATCACACTGTTTTAGGCAGGACATAGGTATACGAACACAGGATCGAAGTACAGCCAGGATCTTTACAGCCATTGTCAAGACCCACAAGCACTCTGAGAATGAACATACCCTATCATGGTACCATAAAAAGGCATACCTTGCAGTCAGCGTTCTGCTTTGAAGTCTATCAGGACAAGAATGACAGTACCGCAAACAATTATTAGGTACCGTCGCATTTTGGTCACTTTACTTCAAACGGGTTATAACAGAATTAACACAAAGGACAGAAACAGCCAGAGTCTAGGGAAGCATATTTTAGCCTAGCCGAATGTAACCTCTTGAATAACGAGGCACACCGAACAGTCCAATGATGACACCTCCGCTAGATTTTCATGTCGTTGCACAGAAATTGCCATCAACAAAAGTGGACACCATTGGGACATTGCGACGCAAATTTTTATGGAGAGTCCATGGTATAAAGACCATTAAACTCTGTGCGAAAGGCCAGCTTCATAAAGTCGTGTTGCAACGTGCATGCAACCAGCTTAAAGGGATGCTGAACCGAAATTCGGATTTCAGAAAATAAGGCCGCAGACAGCGTTGGGTAAAGTGCATCTAAAAGGTGCTTCTAGTAAAGTACAAAGTAAATGAGACGTTATAACGTCTCATTTACGTACCAGTGTACTTAATAATTTACTTATAAATAAATTATTAAGTACACTGGGAGCAACGTACTTGAAGTAAAGTGCTATAAATACAATGTACTTTCAAAGTAAAGTTTTAACACAGTCTTTTTTCATGATGCCCTTTCATTCCCCTATACAATTTTTTTTTTAATTGGTATGCATTGCCAAGGGGTAATCAAGGGAGCATGACCTCAAAAACAGCGGCGAATATTTGGTAAAGTCAAATGGCCACAGAGTCGTTTTTTTTTTCAGGAATGGAGCCAAATTCAGAAGACCCTCTTCTGAATTTGGCTTTCCTTGCACTGGATTGTTGTACCCAAGGGGGTTAAATGTACTAGGAGAGAGCATGACGTCAGCCCCGTTGCTTCCGCAAGCAATCCTCTCATAGAAAAATGCCCCCTCCTTAATAAAAAATAAAATATGAAGATAAGTGTGCAAGCGAGCTGGTGATAATTAATCATGATGTGACACCTGCGATTGGGGTGCGAAAAAATTAAGGAACTTTCAAATAGTAAGGAAAAGACAAAAGGGTATGTCTCAAAACAACGTTCTCCTCTGTTTGTTTTTTTTTCGCACCACAGATTTAGGTGCTACATTATGATTAATTTTTCTCTCCTAATATTTTAAACCTCCTCGCTTGCGCTGACCGACCGAGAAGTAGAAAGAGTTCAAAAAGCTACGGGAAAGCCGCTCCCAGTACAAACGGGGCGATGCGTCGTCTGCTCACGTTTCTGGTGAGATTGGAATATCCCTCCCAGTATTTCTTCGGAGTTGACAAGGCATCACTTCGTGATACAAATTTAACAAAACCAAATTTGGGGAATGTATCTTGAAGTCGGGAATTGTACTTTCCTCGGAAAGTAGCAGAAAAAAATACTTTAAGTACAAGTATACATACTCGGAGAATGTACTTCAAGTAAAGTACAAGTTTCCTAAACCTAATTTAAGTAGTACTTTAAGTGCAATGTAATTAAAGTACTTCCCAACACTGGCCGCAGACGTGTTCAGCAGGACGCTACGAACCCCAAAACACCGCTCATACAGCGATATTTCGAACGGATCGAGCGATACTTTAGAGAAGTATCGCTCGATGTACCGCTCGTCGAAGTGAAGTGCGCACACCCCGGAGTTTTCCTGAAGATGCGTGTCTCCCCTCGGAATATTCCTGTCCCAGTGAGAGAAAAGGACTGGGTCCTTCGGGACGGCGAACAACGTGTGTTTTTCTTTTGCAGACCTGTAGCCTGTCGTGCGTCCTGGAACGAAGCAGTGCTTCGCTCGCTGCTTTTTCTTTACGCTGGAGGTTGACAAGGCAACGTCCATGCTCTCCGCGTGTCACCTGACGGACGGGCATGCAGGAACGGTTGAAATAAATTCACACGAGCGCTGAAGAACAGGTGAAAGCGGGCGTGAACTCATCGCTACCCGCCTTGCCGCACGGAAATCCCTGCGCCAGCTGCGCGCGCCTAGCATACACGCTGACTAGAGCGCCCCTGACGGTGATTTTCCAAACCGGCCGCGGCGATGCATGGGAGGGCCGGCGCGCTCGACACACCCAACTCTCTAGCCACCCTGCCCACGCAGGGTACCACAAGGTGCAATCCTTCCTTCTGCACTCTTTAACCTCACCCTGAAAGACCTACCAACCCTCCTCCATACCATACCCGACCTCCACTTCGGCCTCTATGCAGACATGATTACCCTGCGGAGCAACCTGAAGATCCCATGCCCACCGGAGGAAATTATTTGAAGAGGACTGGACACCATCCAAGTCTACACTCGCCCCATAAGTCTGAAATGCTCCTCTGAAAAATCGGAGTCCATAGTAGTCATCAACAGCAACACCAAAGACGCGGAAACAAGCACGGGAATCCATACGGCTCGTGCTATACTCTATTTCTACACTTACGATGTACCACGGAGAAGGCTACAAGCGCGGCTCGCGCTCTAGGGCATGTTGGCACAATGCGATGCATTAAGCGCTCCCAGCATATGAGCTCGCGCTTACAACCTTCTCTGCGGTACAACATAGGTGAAAACTGGTATAGATGGGAACAACATCCCAAGACAAAAGGACATCAAAATTCTCGATTTCTAACTGGAACAGAATGGAAAATCCGCCAAATGGACTAAGAGAATTACCAACCAAATGAACCAAACCAAATATATGTTGGTAAGAATAACCCGCAAGAAGCACGGACTCAAAGAACATGAACTATACGTAAGACCATAGAAGTCCTGATCACATCTAGAGTCATGTACGCCGCACCATACGTGAGCCTGACCAAAACACAGACTAAAAAACTAGAAACGCAACTACGCAGGGCGATCCGACTCGCTCTAGGCGCACCCTGATACACGCCCCTCAAAAAAAAACTTCAGGACTTTTCGACGCTTTCGAAAGAACGAATCACTCTGCACAGAGCAGCTCAACAACAATGACTTCAAACATCTCAACAAGGCAGAGCCCTGCTCTTCAAGCATGGGATCGACAACTCCACACTGCCTTCAATCCCAAATCAACACCCCCACCCCCCCTCGTGGGACCGGTTCTCCAGGATCGAAATTAAACCCATCCCGAAGAACATGAACTCAGAAACCAACCAAGGCAGAAGAGACCAACACGAAAAACGTTTTGGGCGGAACAGTGATTCTACAGACATCGCCACCACATATTATTACACGGATGCAAGCTACAAATACAACAGGAAGAGCGGCAACACACCGGTGGTAGTCCTCCGAACCGAAAGCACCCATAGCCACACCAACGCCCTTTCCCCAACCGCACTGCAGATCCAAGCGATAGCCGAAGCTATTACCTGATACGCCGGGAAAGGAATCCCGGAAAAGAGCTCACCGGAGAAAAGCTCACCGTGGAAAAAGCTCACCAGTCTTTTGCCAGACCCCGAGAAAAGCTCACCTCGAATTAAATAATTATGTAAAGTGGTCGTTATGATTAAATAGCAGTAATGCTACCATGGTTTTAGGCGCCTCTCACGCAGGCGGTACACTGTCCAACAGAGTTAGCGCGAAGCGATTTTTCGCATTTTACTTAAAGAAGGGGTTGATCAGCGTCAAACTTTTATCGCGTAAGTTTGTGCCCCGAATGAGCAATTTCAACCATACTAGTAGTTTTAATAGCAACCACTAAAATGAAAGGGGGAAAAAAAGTTGATCGTTTGTTATGTTGACAGTGTCACCGTCACGCAGTGTACACACTTCACATCAGGTCGCTCTGCTGTAACACAAAACAATAATAAAAAAATTAAGTTTCATTTATTTCTTTTGATTTATATTGGACTAAGATAACTCTGTAGCTAGAAAATATTGGTTATTTTTCAGTATATGCATTTTTTTAAACACGGCAGGTCGTTTAATCAATATATTCCGATAACTGAAAACAAGGCAGAAAAAAAAATTCTGTAATTTTAACAACTTTTTGTTAGTGAAAACCCTGCCATACAAAAACAAAAACAGCTTAAGTTTTTTGTTTGTTCTTTTTTAGCGAAAAAGCTGTACTGAATGTTTTTTCGCGATCTGATTTTCTTTAATACGACATTACTTTCCCAGTTTTCGTTTTTCTCATTTGAGTTCTGATTTCATTGCAAAAATATGCGACGTAACTGACGAACGGACTCGATGGTAGAAATAAAGCTCATCGCATCGATTTGCTCCGAAAATTACTGCTTTTTTCTCTTGTTCAGTCCGATATAAATCTTTCTTGTGTAATGATTTCTCGATTTAAATACAGAATATATGGCCATATAGAAAGCATCAGATAATAATAAAAAAGGTAAAATATATTTTTGGGATTCTTTTTGCAGGCAAGGTTTGATTAGGGTCATCCTATAAAGTCCGTTGCAACTCAAGAAGGTAGGGCGAGGGTAAGACGGGCCGGGGAGGAGGAAGCGGACGGAACGCTAAAGAGAAGGAGGTTTCCCCCTCTCTTCTCCAGCGTTCCGTCTGCTTCCCCCTTTCCCAGTTCGTCTTACCTCGCCCTACCTTCTTGAGTTGCAACGGACTATAGTAAACCCGGTCGGATTAAAAGCAAGATTTAGGTCATCTTGATTTTTATTCTCCACCCTGGCTGTAGCCCTCGTTCCGCGGTTATGTCAGCCCATTTCGCGTGAGTGTTACAGTATTTAATTTTTTTTTCGAAGCCGAAATAAAGGAAATACGACTTTTTTTTTTCTTTTCGAATTGGGTGAGAATTGGAACCAAATGTGGAGATTTGGCAATGCAGTGTCGGCATCCTATATAAAAGGTCATTTCATAAATTAATATCCCGAAACTACTCAAGTTGGTTATAATTCCACCATTCGTTTTTTTTTATTAGCGTTTTATTGAAATTATTTATTTTTTCTTCGTCGGGCAACGCCTGACGTGTTACAGAATGTTTTGAGTGAACGTATTTCACTTGAGTGAACGCTCGATTTTTAGGTTCGTAGGTGAGCTTTTCTCCACATCCGTCAAAAGGCCGGACAGTTTCGCTGTGAGCTTTTCTCCTGTGAGCTTATCTCCGGTTAGCTTTCCTCCGGTGAGCTTTTCTTCGCCGCCCCGGGAAAGATCCCATCACCATCCGAGCGGATAGCCGAGGAGCTGTGAGAGACTTCAGAAACAATATTCTACCCCCGCACACAGTGTTGGGAAGTACTTCAAGTACATAGTACTTAAAGTACTACTTCAAGTAGGTTTAGGAAACTTGTACTTTACTTGAAGTATTTTTTTTTTCTGGTACTTTCCGAGGAAAGTACAATTCCCGACTTAAAAGTACATTCCCCAAATTTGGTTTTGTTAAATTTGTATCACGAAATGATGCTTTGTCAACTCCGAAGAAATACCGGAAGGGATATTCTACTGTCACCAGAAACGTGAGCAGACGACTAATCGCTCCGTTTGTTCTGGGGGCGGCTTTTCCGTAGCTTTTTAACCCTCGCTACTTCTCGGTAGGTCAGCGCAAAGGAGGAGGTTAAAATAACTACATTAATCATAATGTAGCACCTGAGACTGTGGTGCGGAAAATTGAACTTTCAAGTCGAAGAAAAAGACAACAGAGGAGAACGTCACAATGTTTTGAGACATTCTCTTTTGTCTTTTCTTCGACTTGAAACTTCCTTAATATTTTTGCGCCCCAATTTCAGGTGTCACATCATGATTAATTATCACCAGCTCGCCTTCACACTCACTGTTTTTTTTTTTGTCTTTTTTTCATTAAAGAAGACATTCCTCTATGAAGATTCCTTGCGGGTGCTACGGGGCTGACGTCATGCTCACTCCTAGTACACTTAACCCGCTGGGGTGCAACAATCCAGTGCAAGCGGAGCCGAATTCAGAAGAGGGACTTCTGAATTTGAATCCATTCCTGAAAATAACTACTTTGTGACCACTTGGCTTTATCAAATATTCGCCGCTGTTTTTGAAAATAGGTCATGCACCCCTGATTACCGCTGGGCAATGCATACCAGTTAAAAAAATCACTGTGTAGGGGAATGAAAGGGCATCATGAAAGATTATGTTAAAATACTTGTACTTTACTTTGAAAGTACATTGTATTTATAGTACTTTACTTCAAGTACATTGCACCCACTGTACTTACTACTTTACTTGAAGTACATCAAGTCTCATTTACTTTGTACTTTACTTGAAGTACCTTTAAGATGTACTTTACCCAACACTGCCCGCACATCATGACCGCATTATCAAAATCAGTGAGAGAACGCCCTTATGCAAAAGTCACTATCGAATGGTTCCCCCTGGGTACCTAGGAATTGAAGGGAACATTGGAGTCAACGAGCTCGCCCGATGAAAAGACCCACCGGGTCCTTCAACTCCCCGGCCGACAACCTACGACCACAGAAAGACACTACACAAATCCAGAATACGCTTACTAAAATAACCTGGAAACAATGTCACACTCCTTAAAGCCCGTCACGCGCATTTAGCAAAGAGGACGCCACAATTATCAGACGCGCACAAAACTAACAAGCTATTCACAGAACATCACAAACACAATATGAGCGACGCACCACGAACACGCACATGCACACACTGCGGCCTGTACCTTAATGACAAACATCAACTGTTGGAATTCCCAAAAGTTGCTCCCACCACCAAGACCACACTCGTCACAATGCCAGTAACACTCAAACCAAGGAGTTGGGAGCCATGGGTCCCCCACCCCCCCCTTCCTGGCAACGAACCACACATTTGGCCGCTCCTAATACAGCATGTGAAAGACATGCTGGGCGAGGAGTGATAACCACGGATACCGGACTTGGTGATTCTGGTGATTCAGTAAAGCGTTCGCTCTCTCTCTCTCTCTCTCTCGTGCGAAGGAGACGCGTAGGAACACTGTAGAAGCTACGCTAGCGCGTTTTACAACGTAGCGCAAAATAGCTGACGCCAGAGTATAGGCACGTGCAAGTTTGCGTTGCTTTAGACATTGAGCAGAGCGCGTGCCATATGCATATAGGGTTCGGTATTTTCAGGATAAATCCGAAAAATGCCGAAAAACACCCGCCTGTAGAATTTTCGTCAATTCGGATTTATCTGATAAACTCCCAATGTCGATGTAGCAATGCCAAAGAAAAAATAATACGGTATTTTAAAATCAAGTTTACACAGCGCACAAGGTCAATGGTCTTAAAAGTGTCATTCAGTTTTCTTTCAAATCTCGGACCATTGACAAAAGGAACCTTACCGCTTCCCAATGTTCTGGTTTCCAGTTTGGGTCACAGTGCTTATTAGAGGAAGAGGGGTTGTGCTTTTGTAACAGTGAAAGCTGTGAGCTATAGAGATTTGATAAAAGGGGAAGAGGGTTCGGGCAGTCCTATAACTTCTAAATGTCACACCAGTGTTTTTTTTGTTTTGTTTTTTTTTCATCTTGCGTTATTGACAAAAGGAATCTTGCCAAGGTTTACCAGCAGAAACCGGCCTTTCGGGTCATAAAAAAAGCCCGGTTTTCAGCTTGGGCCACAGTGCTTCTTAGAGGAAGGAGGGTTTTTGTTTTTGTACCAGTGAAAGCTGTGAACCATAGAGATTTCATAGAAAGGGGAAGAGGGGGTCGGACAGTTGTAATCTCTATATTACACCCTTTACCACTCTACCCAGTGCAGCTGCAGGGTAGAATGATGGACAAGATGGGAAAGAGTACGAGGCTTCCTAGCGACCACCCCCAAGAGTTCATCAAGCAAGCCAGGCAACCAGGCACCTGGGAATCCTTCCTGCGGGATCCTGACCCCAAGACTCTGAAAATTCTAGTCCAGCTGGCCTCCGGACGCCGCCGGGAACATCGCGTCTCGTCTGTCGACCGAGGGGATCGCTTCGTCAAGATGAGACTCGCTTGACGCGGGGATCTAACAGTTTTGGACCCAATAAAGTCTACCTCACCTCACCTAAGTTTATCGAAGAAGCACTTGCTTGCAACTTTGGTCGTGGGACAAATTAGTATTGCAATGGCAATGGCGCCAACGCCAAATCAAGTTGAAGAAATATTAACTGATAAAAGCTCATTCTTTTGATACCAGCACACTTTTACGCCAGATATTTTTTTTTTTTGTAAATAAAAAGCATTGCAAAATTAAGCTTCGAATTTCGGAGAATTGGAAATCGAAGAAAACTAAAGTACGATAAAGTCCGAATTTTCGGCAAAAAAAAAAAAAATAAACTTCGAAAAACATCTTCCGAATTTTCCTAAATAAGACCTCCGAAAACACGGAATCTTACGTATGTACCAACGCCGATCAACGCATCCGCGCGGCTAGAAGGATTTTCTTTGTGACGGTCGGAGGTATTCGTATGTACACATCTCGGGCTAAAGCGAGCGCAATCCATCAGTGAGCAGGGTTGCCATTCGAGCCCTCCAAACGCAGCTCAAAAGAAAAAAAGTATTATGTCTCTTACAAAAAAGAAAATGTGTAAAGTGAACAGAGAGTTAAAAACAAACAGATTTTGTTTATCATGTTTTATTTCAATGTTACTTAGCTTCACGACACACCTCACATCCTAGACAGATCGTTATTTTGGCGTCGTTACTGCTTAGGTACGCTGTCCAATCTTCTACTCCTAATTAGCCGTCGGATTTTTTCTACAAACTCAGTGTACATCTTGACGTACTCCTCTGGTATGTCGGCAAGCAGCACAGATGCCACAGCATCGAGGTCGTCTTTGTTCAAGTGAGGTAGTCTTTCGGCGTCCTCCTTAAGTTGTATGCCTTCGATATTGTGGAAGTTACGAGTCAGCGCAAACCGGAC
Organism: Ixodes ricinus; assembly: GCA_037355805.1. Lineage (NCBI taxonomy): Eukaryota > Metazoa > Arthropoda > Arachnida > Ixodida > Ixodidae > Ixodes > Ixodes ricinus. The sequence goes on from JAZHYW010053463.1 coordinate 50,174, forward strand.
TAACCTGAGCAGCTGGTACCTCGAAAATCGCTCTGTTTTCTTCACCAAGTCTCTCATGTCTCCTTCGTGGTACGTCGGACATCGAATCTTTGCAAGCTCCTCCCTGATGATGGCCATTCTGTCCTCTTCGCTGAGGATGGGAAAATGGAGTTTTGCATGAAAAGCGTCCTTGATGTCATTCTCCAGCAACCAGGGTTTGTTAGCAGTCGCTATTACAAGATCTTTGTAGTTCTTTTCTCATGGATCCGCTGAAGAGCGCCACTATCACCGCCTTGACCGCAGCCACCGGCGCCTTCTTGATGTCCGGATGATCTGTCTCGTAGAGGTAGTCAATGTTGTCAATCACAAGCACCCCGGTGTTGTGCTTCTTGAAGTTGCGAATCAGCATCTTCGCCATCTTAGCACCGTCGTGCTCACTGCACCAAGGATGAACGTCTGCATCTCGACAATGAAAACAGACTTCTCTGGCCATTTGGAGGCGATGGCGCTGACTAGGAGACTTTTACCCAGAGCCTGTTGGCCCGTGCAGAAGGACGGATGAGGCCGCCTTTGCCTTTGGTTCGCTGATGATCTGACTCCGAACTGACTTGGTCGAATCGATCCCCGTGATGTCGTTGGTGTAGCAGATCTTGCGACCGGACACCACTGTCGCAGCCTGAATGCACCAGGGCGGAAGGACTAGTCCCAGGAGTGGCAACTGGTGGATGCGCTTCATCTCTGGCAGTCCCTCGCAGATCACTTCCTGGTCAATCTCGCCGGAGAACTCCTTGAGTTTCTGGGCTCTCTCGACGAAAGGCGCGCAGGTGTTGCGAATGATGAGCGCTGCGTTCGGGTAGGACTCCATGGACTTACGATAGAGGCGGATCGCGTTGGCGAACTGCTTCTTGACGTCCTCATCGGCGGCTTGCTAGAACAGATCGACGGCTGACTTGATGTCGTTGGTGAGAGTGACTGGAACCACCATGCTGGCGTCTCTGTGTGGGCAAGCCTGTGAGTCAAGGTCTGCTGTTCCACCGGCCGAATCGCCGCGGCTCGAGAGGAGCTTCTTCCTCTTTTTGCTGAGTGCTGCTCTGGGCTGCTTTTGTTCATCACCGCCACGATTGGTGCTCGCGCAGGTTCACCTGGGTCCACTCCTCACCCCTGGCTGGTTCAATCTGGATGAGCATCGTACCGGTGTGCGGTCGTGCACCACTACTGCGTGATGCACGTTAAAAAACCCAGGCTAGCAGTTATACTGCACTGGCTAAATGTATCATCTACATGGGGTAACAATGTCACCACGTTCAGGCAGACTAACCTAAAACAACCAACGACTAATTATTATTTTCCTACCACGATTGGTTGCGTATTACTGCGGGATGCACTTTAAAGACCCCAGGCTAGTGGTCGCACTGCACTGTCTACATTTCTTATCTACAATGTCTAACAATGTCACCATACGCTGGAATACTTAGCTCGAGCTGTCTAAACAGCTAGCAACGAATTCTTATTGAATTTGTTTTCAACACCCCATCACCCGCGACACTGATTGCGACAGAAATTAAGCTGTGGCTTAAGGGGCACTGACACCCCATAGGTTGTATTTCCTTTGATTGTCTAAAACGATGCAAATTGCAATCATCGACACAAAAAAAAATAAAAACAACACAACACGGAAAAAAAACGTTTCCTATACGCGCGTGCGCCTTTTTATTTTTGGCGTTTTTCTCTCCATCTTGTTACCTCCTCGCTTCTCTTTATTTATGACGTAATTGATTATAAAATTTAGACGCTTTGTAGACGACATTTTTCATAATAATTAATAACAACAACATGTTTTTTTTTTTTTACGCAATTGCAAACGCTACTACACCTTCTTTTAAAATATCGAAAATCAGAGTCCGGAAAGAGTGCCTCCTGGCTTCTTATCCTCACCGGAAAGCAAGGCAGCGCTCCGGCGCCTACAGCACTGAGGATGATCGCGGAGTCGAGGGTTTGGTGCCTGTGTACCGTAGTGTAGGTTGGGACTCCGCCGGGGCAGCCTTTCCGCAGAATCCCGCGCCATGGCCCCTCACGTCGCTCACAAAAGTCCACTGCGCGTCAACTTCGACCTCACACCGTTTCAATGAATATGAGATCTCTGAAAGGGCCTAAAAGAACCTCACAAACTCGAGAGTTAAGCGTCCTCTGCTCACAGCGATAGGCGGCACGAACACGACACTTCTTTCGGCGGTTCGGCGAGGCAGGAGAGAACTCTCGAGTTGCAGGACGACTCAATTTTGACGTCACTGCACTGGCGCGGATCGCGCGGGAACTTCAAATTCGGCTTTGGAAATTGTTTCTGATTTCAGCTCACAAATACTGAGTTTCAAGCTTGCGTTTTAAGGGTAATGTCCAGGCATCGTCTTGAATCGTTTCAGATAATAACAAGATATGATTTTGATCTTCCAGTGCAAAGGGGTGGTGCAACGATTTTTGTACTTTGCGCAAATACAGCTTAGAACAAATCCCTGACGTTAATGACCTGTAAAGCAGCCGTTCGTTTTTCACCACACGCAATCCAAGTCGCACAAAAACAGTTAAAGAAAAACGAGCGAGGTTCACCCCCTCAACTCGCAGACAGAACACGCGGCCACGTGATCTGGAGCCGATTATTTGCCACCAATGTTGATCACGGCCACGCGGTGGGGTTTGCAAAAGCACAGGACACGCACTGAGTTCCAGACATTGTTATGGTTCGGCCATTGTCGTCATTGTAGCGATTGGCACGGGCCACTACCCGAATTCTTCTCGAGCTATCGATTGTCACGAGCCCAAATCGAGTTGCCCACGCAATGCTCGGGACCAGTCTATGAGCCGCATCCAAATATCGTCACTGGGTGGTCCTGCGACAGCTCAGCTTACGTCATCAAGTTTTGCAAAGGAGAGACTGTATGAAAACGCTCGCATTTGTCCTTGAAATTACACCGCAACAAAGGAGTTCCTATGGCCAGTGGCGTTGCGTGCGAGTATCCTTGAGTCCCTACTAGTGTCAGTAAGCTCGTGTAAAGTGGAAAAGATTTCAATTGAATATTGTTGCACCGCCCTTAAGTAAAACAGCCTGTCAAAAACAACAAAATTGATATATTAGAGTTGTTTTTGTTTTAGCCGCGAAAATAAACTATCCATCGCCAAACGCTTATTCTCCGCCCGACTGTAACACTAGCGGTCTGAACCATGCCAAAGTTTGAGCACTAACCGTTATCTTGCTCAAAAGTGCATGCGAATTTTTTAAATTTTCAATGGGGAAATGGCGCCCATTTCTGCCTGTTTTCGGTAACTAGCACGTTGAGCTCCATGTATTCGAGAGCTCGGGTCAGCAACAATTTTCCCATTGAAAATAAAAAAATTAAAAAATCACTAAAAGTTTGGCTTTGGTTTGACCTCTAGCGCTGCATCTAGGTCATGAATGAGTGTTCGGCAATGCTTATTGTACTTAAATTGACAACAAAAAAAAAACCTTGTCACTTTTTTTTTTTTTTGGGGGGGAGGGGAGTAGTGCATGTACAAAACGCAGTTTCCCTTTTACGGCCATGCTCTGGATAAATTGACTTAGCCACTGCGCCTCGCCAAGTGTAGTATACGCGGGAAGAAGGGTTATGTTCGGCTATGTTCGGCTAGTGTTCGGCGACTCTGGCGTAATCGACGGCACCCAGCGACTAAAAAAGGACGCTCTGGCGGAAGGTCCGTCTCCAGCCTTCGAGCGAAAATATTCACATTGCCTGGCGGTTTAAAGGAAGCCTTGAAAGTAGGCTGAAAAGCACGTGGGTAAAAATCTCCATAGGATGCTCTTTTCAGCGATCAAAAGCAACTGAAAGGGGCCTGCCACAATTGGCTAAGAGCTATTACCATGGTGTTTTTAGCCATTTTAGTCAGATTTAGTTTTCTTACATCTACGCAAACGAGGAAAGTGTCAGAATACCAACTGTACAGATGTGCTGTTGAGCACGGGATGACAGCTGCCGGGTTCCACCGTTGTCATTCCACGCGCCATCTTGCCTCCGTTTGCGACTGAGTGATCCCCGTCACCAGAGGCACGACCCATTCAGGCGCGTTTAGGTCGTACCGTCACATCAGGAATAATGAGGGGCCGGAACACAAACATCTGGATGAAACCAATCTGAAAAGGCCATCCTGCAGCTCTGTTTTGTCAGTTTTATAGCTGGTTTCTTTCATATAATTGTTGTCATCAGGCTGTAGTTTCCTCGTTTTTCAGAAGCGACGAGTCACGTTCGCATTTACCGAA